>JAPZDV010010843.1:0-37952 GCA_029814665.1 Acanthurus lineatus | reverse complement strand
ATCTATCTATCTATCTATCTATCTATCTATCTATCTATCTATCTATCTATCTATCTATCTATCTATCTATGTTATCTATGTTATCTATGTTATCTACAGTGTATATGGCCTACCTGTCAGTCCTCTGTTGATTTCTCTCATCTTTCCTTTCAAACTTTATCATATGATTGCTGTGGGAAAACACTGTGTATAGTGTGTGATTACCGTTTAGTGGTCATTGCTCAGCCTCTATGAAAGCTGCCCCTGCTAACACACAGACACATACACACACACACACACACAGAGCTTCAAGTTTGGTGAAACACACAGATCCATGGGTATGTAAATGAAAGTGGTACCACTGGAAATTAATGGAGAAATGCACAAATGCGCCAAAAGAAAGCTGGAACCGGTACAGACAGTCGCTTTAGTTACACACAAACACTGTCGTCATGCAAGCACAACAGTGACATGATGCTTCCAGTCTAGACGGCGGGTTAGGAAGGAGAAGTTTGTCTACCAGCATTACAGACTCACAGGTCTGCTGTTTACCTTTTTGCACGATTTTCCCCTTGCAGGCCATTGTTTCCTGGACCTGGTCTGTCTGGCTGTGGAGTCTCCTCCAGAGGCGGGGGTCTCTCTCACCTGTTACCCCCTTGGGTCTGATGACTCTTCTGTCTCCGTCACCCCAGCTCAAGTCCTCTGTCTGCGCCAGGAAATGTTTATCAAAGGACAGGTGAGGATGAAATGTTACTGTTAAATGATTGAAACTGTTTAGTTTTATTAGAATAGTTGATTTGTAAGGGACAAACATTGACAGTTGCAATAGCAGTGTCTAAATTATTGTGCATGTGTATGTAGTGCACTATAATTTCCATCCCTGTTCCTTTAAGGACATTTACTGATATTCACATGACCTACATTTATAGGTTGTTTTATTTCTTTATTACATCCATATTACTGGGATATCAGAGTACAGTGAATTCTACGCAGAAGTAAACTGGAATAACTACTGTGCATCAGCTCCCTTGTGGACTTGATATATTGGACTGCAGGAAAAACTTGTTCTTGATTGGGTGGACACATAGAGTCTGTCATTCAGAATTAGTGTCTTTCTCTCCCTACACTTATGCCATAAATCACGTGAGAGCCGTAGGCTCAAAGTTGTTGTGTGGGTGTAAAGCATTAAAAACATATACACTGTGCTTTAGTTGGTTAAAAAACAACCAAAGACAAAGAACAAAAAAACCTTTCTTGAAACAAAAGAGGGAATCAGGTATGAAATGTAATGTAACACTAATAAGGGAAAATGTTTGATTACATTCTAGTCCACAGAAATAAACTAGAGTTAATACAATAACAACAATAACATCTATCAACTGTTGAGAGGCATAGCTAATAAAAAGATAGATTTGTTCACTATTGTTTGTTATAAAGTAGGCTTTGTTAGGCATTGAACAGTACATAAGAATGCTACTGCAGGACTGTGTAGGTGTTTTTTCTTTCTAAATGTGTCTCCCACTCTTCCCAGGTCACACACCCTCTGTGCAGTGCTGCAGAAACTAGAGCCAAAGTCCAGAGCTCCCTCCAGACTCTACACCCTCGACATAAGAGGCTGCAGGACGCAGACTCTTACACGGTGAGCTTCACACACACAAACACAAGATCCACAACTAAACCTGTACAGGACACATGGACACCTACCTACCTCTACAGACACAGAAATGATGATTTGGCACAGAGGTCAAAACTTGAAAACTGCGCTCTGATTTCTGCTTTATTTTCATTGGTGCTCTCTTCCAACAGGTGGCGCTGTCAGAGAAACTTCATAACCTGGTCACAGAGATTCAAAAAGGAAGCTGCAACAACAGCAACTTTCTCTTAGCCAACTAAGGATAATCCATTACAGTCTTTTTTGTCTTTTTGTCTTTTCACTGACATTTTATTCAAAAGTGCCTCACAGTGAAAATAAGTTAACAACTGGTAAGATAAACCAGTGCAAAGAGCTGGTAACTGGTCCTCACAATCCCTTAGTTTTAACAACATACTCTTCAAACACAGGAATAAGTACACAACTCAGTGTAGCCTGTGTCAGTCAAAGCTAATGTCTGTTAAACAGGTACTTTATAAGGAGTGTTGTACATTTGTAAATTTGTACAATGTGGGAGCAAATGAAAACAGAGCGTTCATCTAACATGACAGTTTTTTTTCTGCTGGTTTAATGGTTTTAACAAGAAATTGCCAGGCAGTTTACTAATGTAAAAACATATTAACAGTCAATCAGACCTAACATTGAGTGATCAATGAAAAGGTCTATTAAGCTATGAAACTGTCCTGACCTTTGTTCTTTCTCTCTCTTTTTATGTGTGATCTACACAAGAGGGCTTTTTAAATTTTTTTTTTTTACATTGCTAATTATCATTTTGATGAAAAAATTATTAGCCTTTTCAGGAGATTTTTAACACATCTCACAACTTTATTAAACAAACACAGTTAATTAATTTCACAAAATATCTTGGTCTTAAGTAAAATCTTTAGTTTAAGTTAAATCTCTGTTAAACTCTACAAAGCTCTACTGAAAGAAGCTGCAAAATATAAATGTTGAGGGATTGGTTGAAACATGCAAAAAGTAAAAAAACATTTTCACCTTTCATTCATGTAAAAGAAGCTCAGTTTTTTATGGAAAATTAACAAGTAATTATAGATTTACTCCTTAACAGTTCATATATCAGCATAAACTAAAAAATGTTTGTTAAATTGAGTTGCTTTTATTTGTAAATAAAAAATAGACTAGTTTGAAAATTCTTAATATTTACAATTTTATTGTTTTGTCAAAATATAAGCTGTTTTTAGCTAACAGGCTCTGAAAAACACACTAAGAGAGCCAGAAGTTTCCCTCTGGAGTTGGTGGAAACCAAGGTAGAAGCTAAAAGAGAGTGAATGCCAGACTTACATGCATCAGACGGAACAAACACAACTCTGGTAAAATGATGATGTCGATCTTTGTTTGCTGGATGTGTAAATTTTCTACTGCTAAAACAATAGTCAGAACAACTTTATAATAATTCCACATTGCATTTTTGAGCTTGTATTGAATTTTTTGTACCAAGTGACCAAAAGATTAAAAAAAATCTATCTTTGATTTTTTTTCCAGTATTTTGTATTATGTCCAATTTAAGAAAAAAAAAATGAAAATAATGCCAGTATCAGTAACTTTTTGCTGTCTTTGTCTTCAACTGATGTTTGTATTAAAGGTACTACGTCTAAAATTAGTTCCATTTATTTTGGTGCACCACAGTTGCTCCATGTGTTAATACTTGCTCCTGTTTTTCAATGATTGACTCCAGAGTTACCCCCTCCTCTTCATCCCTCTCCACCTTCTTATGAAAACTCTTTTCTACCTTCCTCTCCACCCATCTGCCTCCTTTCCTGCAAGGCTGGAGAAGTGCTTCCTCAAATTCTCATTGGCTGCCTGCTGACCATAGGCCACTCCCAGCAGACATATGGAGCTGATTAGACATGGAGAGGGTGTGATGTCATCCATGACTGTCTCATCTCACTGAGGTGGTCCACACTTGGTAAATCTCACACTGAGAGAGTTGATGTTTACAACCTCACAGCAGATGTGGATTTCCACAAATGGACATTTCTGAGGTTTTAGTTTGCAAACATTGGTTCTTAGACTGACCTCAGAAGTGAATTGGAAATTGAAAACAAACACTATGCTACATTGGGTTAGCTTATAAAGAACAATACACTTGTCTGGCCAGAAGTTGCTGCTAAGTTATGAAAATAAAAAAAAATATATGTAAAAAATTACCAGTGTGTTGTTCTGAATCTTAAGATCCTATGGTTTTGCTTCACATAGTTTAGCACTAAAACTAGCTGAAATGTTAGAGTAAGCTTAGAGACGATATTCACAGGCAGCTGTTGAAAGCTATGTACTTCTAAAAAATTACAACACGAATGAATTGTTAAGCTTATTATTTTGATGATTTAGGAGATAATGAGGGTACACTGATCTCACAAACATACTCAGTCAGGAGATGATGGTTGCAACACTGCACCTAACAGGCTTCAGTCTAAAGACCCCATGTGGTGTGTGTTCATTAAGTACTGAAGAAGACAGTCATTTCTGACAGTCATTGGGGGGACGAACGCAGCTAAAATTTAATGTGGTAACAAAAGTTGAACAATCATCGGTTGGTGTGTTTAGATTCTCCCTGTACTCTTTTTCTCACAGTATTGCTGGTTGTTTTAAGACTCAATTGGCTGGATAAAATCCCAAAAAGTGTATGTAATGGGCAATTCACATAAGTTAAAGCAGCTTAAAAATCTGTTAACCTTTACTGAGGCACAATGAGAGATAGAAAATCTGAAAGTTCCTGAAAGTATCTTGATTCGGATAAGGAGTCTGTAAACAAGGACACAAAGCAAAGGAGCCTTAAAAAACTGAAATATATAAGAGCATTTTATATGCTTTTGTGTTTGACAACTCCACCACAATCAGATAGCTTATGTAGATTGACATGGATGGAATTTGGAGGAGTCTCTCCAATCAATGAAGGAAAATCATCTAGGCTCAGTTAGGTTTAAGTAATCAGTTAAAAGAAAAAATCGAGTTCGGAGCAGTCGATAAAATCGTGGCGGGTAAATGAATCATTGGATGGGTCACTCAGTTCTAGGCGCGCGTGCGTCAGGAAATGTCATGACAACAGGACGAAGATCGACTGAGAACGTATAAAAGCTGCAGACTATCTTGATTTCTGTATTTTCTCCCTGGATTTGGACTCACGTTCACCTGTTGACCTGCTGGAAAACCCAAACTGTGGTAGGGTAGCTCTTGTTAAACAGCAAATCAGCTGAATCATAAGTTAGGCTACAGACGAAAACTGGGAAGTTTGAAAATGGCCCTCAGTTGACCACAACACAGTAACCAGCTGGGTAAAACAACTTTTTAATCAATTCTGCAATTTTACTTTGGTTTGATTCAATGTTCTTTAAATCCTGGTAAGCTTAATCATCAGATATATTGGAGTTTGGCTACTTTTATGTAAAAGTTGAGGCTCACTGGTAGGCATGAAAAATAAATAAATAACAGATTTCGTGAAAAAAAGACCTTTGATCGACGATTTCTCCGTGTAAAATAACTATATAATGTACATAATGTCTTAAATTTCCCGGGAATGTGTGGAATGTATCAACAAGAAGTGTGTTTATTTAAAATCACGGTTATTTTAGTTTCAGTGCATCAAATTCTTCGAAATTTGCATCAAAATGATAGAAAAAAGATGGCGACCCGGTCAAATTCCATAAAATGCTAAAAATGTTTTTTTTAAATTGTGCACCATGGAAACGAACTGTAATCTCCGAACCTCGGGATCAGAGTTCCGGTGTCCCAGGCATACGTTTGGCGCCCTGGGTGCTTTTAATTTGATTCTACATTATTTTATTCTCTTTTACCTCAGCCTGAACTGTTGTGTTTAAACATCACACAGCTATTAGTAGCATCATTACTTTAAATTCTCGAGTAACAGAAGATCCCGGTTGATTGAAGACAGAAAGCCATTCATATAGGCTTCAATCCAAAGCACTTTCTAGTCTGTTTCTCTTTACAGCTCACATAGCTACACTGCATGCACACATACACACACGCATACACACATAACTACACATAAACACAAGTATTGGATTTTTAACTTAACGGTTGATGCTAGAGGCAAGTTAAAAAGTAATGACAACACCAGGAGCAACTGTAACATAAGAGGCAGAGCGGGTTGTCCACTTATTGTAAAGAAGGTGGCTCCTGGGCTCCTTAGGCCTACATGTTGGAGTGTTCTTGGGTAAGATCCCAAACTCCAAATAGCCTCTGATGGCTCTTCCATGAGTGTTTGAGCGTGTGTAACTGATGAGCAGGCTGGCACCTTGTGTAAAACCTTTACTATTAGAGATAAAATGTGTGTATGCATGGGTGAATGCTTACTTATATCGTAGGGACTAGAAAAGCTCTTTACGATGCAGTCCATCAACCATAACATAGATTTTAATTTTCAGCTTCACTTCTCTGTGAGCTAAGAGATTATTAATCTTACAGTATTTTAATGTAATGTATTTTTCTTTGTAAGGTGTTAATTGTTTTACAAGACAAAGGTAAGTAAATACTTAACCAGAAGTCTCCTGCAAGTTGTACCCTCATTCATGTGTAAATCAAAAAATGTTGTTCACTCACTCTGTTACTCTGTCTTATACACACAGGGTCGTCCTCCCTACAGGGATTGCAGGACACACACTCACAGGAAGCTGTCATCACTTCTTTGCATCAGTGCTGTCCAGAAAGAAAAGGACAATTCAGGCAGGAAAAAATAGAAAATTTGAAAGATTACATGTATTTAGTTTGTCACATTCACATCTGTCTTTTATTGTTCACTGTATGCACAGAAGGTATGCTGAAGAGTACAATGTTATAAATGTAAAAAAAGCTGTAAAATACTTAGTTAATTGCCATGTGCTGTGTACAATCAATGTACCCAGTGGTTTAGAGAGGAAAATGGTTCAGGTAATTCTTAAAATGGCAGAAATTATTATCATTACTTCATAGCGTTGTAAATGTGCCAGTCACCACATGGTCACAACACATAGATGGAGATTTTTGGATGTGTTTTAGAGGGCAGATGGTGGTATAGGTGTCTCCCTACTGCCTACTGCTAGCACAGGGCAGCTATATAGCAACCTACTGAATGTACAGAGAAGGGAAAGGCATCTGTGTTCTTGTCTTACATAGGGATTGTGGATAACCAGGCTAAATTCCCAAAAAGATGCAGTTTTCCTTTAAGTCATAAAATACTTGTAAAAATTATTATATCGTGTTATACGTCTTAAATTCATAGAAAATGTATGAAGTGTACTGTGAACTGTGGGATTTAAAAAAATGGTGAATGTATGTGTAAATATATAGGAATCTCAGTGTATGTTGATAAAAGAAATGCTACAAAGCTGATCATCACATTAACTTTGTCCTTATCACCCAAACATATTTTTAAGTGGAATTTATGGTTGGATATATACTGTTTTTATACTTTTTGCCCACACTCTTATATTTTGACAAACAAATAAACTAAGCAACATAAAAGAACAAACAAACATTTTACAGGAGTGTTAATTTTTATGAGTTTTAATAACTCTTAATTTTAACAAACACTCATATTTATGAGTGTTCTTTAAAAGAGTTGCCTTATCCTTCTTCAGCTCATTTAGGCCATGCTGCCCTACATTTACATTTGCCTGTAAATCAGTGTTCCGGAACTATTTAATGAGCATATGACCCACGTTCAAAATAGTTATCCACTCTGTCTTTTTTTTAAACTGATGATAATATATCAACATTTTTTTGTTTCTCTCTTTGCTGTCAAACCCCAAGGGTCCAACAGCGGAGTCCACTTGGAAAACCACTGCTCTAAATGCTCACACAGTTCATAGTTTCCTGTTTATTTTGTGACAAAGTTGTACTTGTGATAATTTAAAGATGAGTCACATAAAGAAACCATTTAAATGTTAACCAGGGTTTGGAACTTTTCGACTATAAATGCATTACATTACAACTTTGTGCATGCTGGTCCCCCACCACGTACAGCCTGAGTCTGTTGGCTCATATACAAGAACAGCAGCTTTTCACTCTTAATAGGTTTCCTGCAGAAAACCTGTCAGAGCTCAAACACATACTGTTCCTGAACCCAAAGTGCCTTTTTCATTCACGCCCATGTGTTGACTTATGAATGTATTCCTTCTGTAAGACACACAAGCTCTTACTTTTTCTCTCTGTCTATAAACTATTTCAGGAGAGGTAGTGTCACAAGTTTTAATAAAGTTTGAGGAAGTTTGAAGAGACACTCTGTGAATGACACCTTACCGTCAGTATGGCGACCACACTTTGCCTGATGGTTTCAGTGCATTTTTAGGGCCTTTTACAAATCATACACTATGACAAAATATCACATAGTTTGACACATCAGTTACTTGATGCTAAACCTAACCAAAGACTTGCTCATATAAATAGTAAATAGTATCTGAACAGTTAAACTCAGCTTCCAAAGGGACTGGTAGATTGAAACATACACCAACCAAGATTATCTTTTACAAAATGCAACACAAAATGTTCACTCTGTTTGACTATAGTTTTGATTATTTAAAAAGGCTTCCTAAATTTAAGTACAGAAGTGCAAAACAACAAGAACAAAAAAAATACAATGACATAAACTTCAAAAACTGCAAAAGCTCACAGTTTAAAGCTTTTTCTTCACAAACAATCGGAATGTTTATCTGCTGATTCTCTTTTAAACAAAAGTTTCCCTCTGGAATGGGTGTGTTCAACATGTAAATATGGACAAAATGTAAATAATCAATTAACTGATTATCATAAAGGTTACCTTCTTAAAAACAGTTAACTGAATGTACTTAGTTACTTCCCACCACTATTATTCATTCTATTTAGGTCTCCTGCTGATATTAATTAATGGCTTGTGCAATGTAACAATAATGTTAATGAGAGAGGGATTTTCTCCTCCAGGAAGTTTTTAAGCATAAAACAGTGTTCCTAAAGCTGCAGGGAATTCTTGCTCAGCCACATTTCAGCATGTATTTTTCTAAACCACAACAAGCCAACTTTGAGTCCTGAAGAACTTCCAGCAACAACACTTTATTGCTACTCATAATACTGCAAACATGGAACCAATACAAACTATTGACAAAAATGTATTATGTTTGGAAGAAATTCACAAAGTTGACAAGACGAATTCAGATTTATATCTTTATGTCATGTTCCACCGGGATTATTTAAGAGTTTAAAAAAGGATCACTCAACATTTATTTTAATAGGCTCTGTGCAGGACACTGTTTTTAAGCTTTTAAAAATATTTTCATTGTTATAATTATTATTTCAGTGCTATAGTAAGGATAAAAATTTTGACCTTGAATACAATAGTTTTCAAACTCCAAGAAAATGTAACTCAAGGCCTTGATTTTTATTATTTTGTTTCGATTAGCTGTTATTGTCAGAATAATAATAATAATAATAATAATAATAATAATAATAATAATAATAATATGTTCTGGAAATCAAACCTTCCACATACACACGTTAAGAAAACAATTAAACAACGTCGCTTCAAAAAGAGATGATTTAATGCTGCAGCTTATGATTCTCTGACATGTCAGTGACCTCTGAAATTTAACCCCACTTGACCTCTCAACCCGACTCATCACCCGCAGTGTTAAACGTTTGTTTCAGCGCTGGAGAAAATAAAAACCTCTTTTCTTTTTCTTCCGTCGTGGCTGCAGATCTCCTGGAGACCCGCGGAGGTCGCTCTGCTCTCTGCCTCCTCTCCTTCCTCCTCCTCCTCTCCGCTACGGCTCTCCCTTCGCTCCCCTCATCCTCCCTCAGATATACTACAGCACAGAGAGAAAAAAAAATCTGATCAAGCTTTTCCGGTCTGCTAGCCCTAATTTCCTCTCAGGACCTCTGGCGTTGGAGCTGAGGGGACGCGCAGGCAGACAGAGAGAGGTCCTGGCCGAGGCGCAGCGAGGACGAACTGGGGCAATTAACGCGTATCGCCACAACCCCGCACGCCTCTGTACGGAGACTCCAAACGGGTGACTACGTAAGATAATGCATCCTGTCTGCGGTGTAATGTGCCCGGTACGGAGGAGTGTGTGAGGAGACAGCAGAATGGTTCGGCAGATGAGAGCGCACACGGTTCTCGCCGCGGCCGCTCCGTGCTCTCCCGTCCGCGCGTCTCTCTGCCTCCTGAAGCCGCCTCAGAGCGCCCGCCGGTGCCCGTCCTCCTCTCCGCCGCCCTGCTGCACCCACCTCCGGGTATTTGTCCGACTCGTCGTTACATAACTCGGCGTCTTTGTCGCTTGCACTGACTATATTTTCCCAAAGCCAGGAGTGGGACAACCACATCTTGTTTACCGGCCCAGCAGGAGGAGCAGCAAACGGCAGCGGCAGGCGACGACGCGGCTGGATTTGGAGCCGGACTGTGCTGCCTTTGCTGTCGTGCATTGAAGGACTAGCAGGAGGACATTTAAAGGGTGGAAACCTGAGTTCAGCGGTGATGAGCGCTCACTCCGAGCGGATTTCGCTGGTGTGCTGCCAGAAGCATCTGGAAAGGATAACACAGGGATACACTCCCCCTCCAGAGGACCAGAGGATAATTCACATCTCAGACATTTCACTGTTTCAGCTCTGAAGTCGTGTAGCTCGTGTTGTAATGTGAGATTGGTTCATTCACAGGCACTTAAAACCTCAGGCTGCTGTAAGTGGCACAATTTGGATTAATAAAGATTTCCTCTTGTCATGTTGGACAGCTGGTGAATTCAGTAAGCGATTTCAGGACTAGTATTATCACCCAGAAACCAGTGCAGATTCCTCAAAGGTTTCCTAGCTATGCAGTGAAGATGTGTGCTGCCAGGTTCAGTGGCTGCCTCAACGGCTGTGCTGAGGAGGCCGGCGGTGGAGCCGCAGGGGCTGCTGGTCCGGTCACGGTCTCCAGGATGCTGGACTGGACAGAAGCAGGTCCCCGCATCCTCCACAGCCTGGAGATGGGGACGGTAATGACCATCTTCTATCAGAAGAAGTCCCAGCGGCCTGAGAGGAGAACGTTCCAGATAAAACAGGACATGAGGCAGATAGTGTGGAGCCGAAACCCTGACAAAATAGAAGGAGAACGTGAGTATTGCAAAAAAAAACATGAACTGAATACAGAGTGGACCTACTGGGCACAGGCCAAGGGGCCCCCTGACTTGTACCCCTGGGTCTGTGCTGATGGAGCTTCATATAGGGCCCCTGTGTAAAGGGACTGTTAACATTTATAGTTGGAAAGTCCAGTTAAACAGATTTATGCCCTAATACTTTAGTACTGCCAACCAAATCTGATCCAATATTTAATTTAAAGTTTTTCCCTACATATCACAGCTGCACTCTTCACATACAAAAAAATCCACACAGACACAGAGTAACATTAACAAAGAGTTTTGAGTTACTTCCACAGAATAGTGGCTTTTGGTTTCCTTTTGTATTTTGTGTTGTTTGTTACAGTGTCTGTTCAGGATTGTCAGAGCAGATCTGTTGTTGAAAGAAGCTCAGCAGCCAGACTGCCTCTCGTCCTCTGCAGCAGGAACTAAATACCAAAGTTCAGCTGCAAGTTCTCAACCAACAGCAGCACCTGAGAGTTGTCCCTGCTAAATGACAAGAGAAAGAGATGCAAAACAACTACAAACAGAGCCATAAAGAGGCCAAAATGACCATAATGAGACACAAAACAACACAAAAAAATTTGGGGTGTTGTTCGTATGTCAAATGGGATCAGAAGTTTTTATAATTTCACACCCAGAGTCCTGATATATCATAATCTGTCCATACATAAGAGACAAGGTGTTAACAGTACATGACATTGCTGTCATGTAATGCATACAAACTTTGTTTTTCTTCCTCATAAAACATATAGTATCCTGGTCACAGATTGGGTATCAAAAGATGCTGTAACGTCAGCTGAAGCTGAAGTATCTGAGTACATGCTGAGAGATGCAGAAACAGAACCCCAGGATAGTTTCCTCTTCTTTGTGTGTATGTTTTTAAGCTGGTGTTCTCAGCCTTTTTGGCCAGTGACCCTTAAAAATGAAGTACTGTCTACTGGTTACCCTTACATCATCACAGGAGGTGCAGTCTTTGGTAACAATCAAGGAGAGATTAGTTCCTGGAACCTCTGTGGCCTTCCCAGAATAATTGAAGTGTTTTTTTTTTTTGTTTATTTGTTTATTCTGTTTTTTTATTTCTCAGTTGAATAACTTGGAACTTAAACTAAACAGTATCTTCTCTTTGAACAAACAATCTAGAGGCATCGTAAAATTATCCACAGCCCTCAGTGTCAACAGTTTTTATTGGGTCTGTTTCTTGATCAGAAAATAATTCCAGTAAAAAAACGTTTTACATTGAGGTGCATGGATTAGAAGTATTAGTATTAGATTAGTGTTAGCATTAGTATTAGTATCAGTGTTGGTGAGGGAACATGATTTTAAGAAGATGCACTACTGATGTGTTTTTATAAAGTCATCTATAGCACCATAGACAAAGAAACGCATTGATCTAACACAATCTTACAAACATTTCAGGATATTAACACATAACATTAAAATGTTCTGCCTTGTCATAAACTGTTTTGGGTACATGACAAAATGTCTGTCATTTTGGTGAACTGGCCCCTAAAACAAGCCACAAATGGAGAAACCAGAGCTTTACAATGAACTGCAGCACTCTGTCAGTACCAACCAACATGTTTCTGTTTCACAAATATCAAAAACTGTGAAGTTTAGACGTCCAGTCAGAAATGTAGTCTTGTTTCTCTTTTGATCAGGTATTTTCTACTTAACATTAGTAACTTAGGCAGAATGTTTGTTTGCCAAAGCTCCTTTACGGCTGCATGGGTTTTAACAGCATTTTACATCTGAGAACTGGTTGTTAAATGAAGAAAATCTCGTTTATATTTTTCAAATTTTTTAAGTTTTCATGAATGCATCCCTTAAAAAAACCAAAGGATTGCAGGTTTGTTTTGATCTTTTCTATGTGTACACCTGCTGTAAAGGTGTGAGAATGCATATCACTGCTTGTGACAAGCTGCTGTGGTAGGCTGCCCTCTTCCTACCCTGACTTGAACTTGAAGCTGAGGCCCTGGCACTCCACTGTCTCAGTGGAGATGTATCACAACCCTGTGACCTCTGCTTCCTCTATGTCAGCCTCCCAGTAACTCTCCAGACAGAAGAGCATGCTGGCTGCTGCCACATGGATCCTGAGTCCTCGCCCTGCCCCGAGCTTCCTGTCTTCCTGCCTGACACGCTGCCTGAATGACTGACTGGCTGACCGATTGTGGGCTGAGGCGATTTAGGCAGCCTGCTGGAGTGGAGTCAAGTGGCAGTGGTGCGCCTAAAGCAGCAGGCTGTTGTTGTGCCGTTGAATTAGCCTGTTGGAGCACCGTTCTGCGTGTCTCGAGTGTGGAGGCTATTGTCTGTGCCCTGGATTTTGTGGCCTGGGGGAGGATTTGTTACAGTGTCTATTAGCACAAAGAAAACTTATGACATTCACAACTGGCATGATAGAGTTTCCTTCTGTCTACCATGTGTTATTTAAACTTTCAGACTTTATGCTAGCACGCTGTTAGAAAAAAGAGAGACTCTCAGGTTTGCTGAGATGTCTGTCAGGTTTGTTTTCCATCATCCTGCTCAAGGTGATTCCTTCTGCTGAAAGTTCAGAAAACAGATGAAAATTGAAGAAAACATACACAACATTGACATAAACACACTGGAAACAACATAAACATGAGAAAATAGAGAAACAAGTTCAGCAATTTGACGTGTATGCATCATGAAGAAACATGCTGTAACAAATAACAAAATGTAAAATGCAAATGTAACAAATGCAAAAATTTTGCAAGTTGCACAGAAAGAACAAAACAGAACTGAACGGCAGAACAAAGTTGCCAGAGGAAACTAAAATCTAATTTAAAAAAAAAAAACTGAACACACAATTTGTTGCCAGTTTTAACCAAATATACAAGTATAGCCCGTGTCCTATGCAGAGTCATACCTTATATAAAAAACTTTATTTTTTTATGTTTGGATACTAGTTATTAGTGAAAGTCTTCACTTAATGAATAAAAAATGTCTGCAATATTATGTACAGTAAGTCGGTCAAGGAGTCAGACTGTTTAAACTAACTTACTTTATCTAACTTTAAACTTAACAGCGCATTTGATAAAGTCACTGATGGGAAGCTAATTTCAGTCCTGAGCCACAAATTAAGGCAACAGTTTATGTAGTGGTGTTCACTTTCAGTTCGGCTTTGTTTGCAACTTGTAGTGTTAATGCATTTTGATATGTTTCTGTACTTGCAGCATGTTTTTTTGTGAGGATATTTTCTTTAATTTCTTTTCTTTTTTTTACTTTTATTTTAATTTGCATGTGTGTTTTGAAGTCGCTAACCTAGCCACTGCAGTTTTCTCTCTTCTCAATCTTCAGTAACCTCACCCTGCCTTCATTTAACAAAAGCTTCGAGATTAATGGCCGCTGCACACATGCAGGTGTTCTTTCTGCCTTAGGAGCTGTGTCAATTATTTATCCATCATCATAAACCGCATAAGCAGAACCTTTGCTAATCCGAGGGACAACAGCTAGGAGTCTGAATGTGCACGAAGCCAGGGAACACCTACACTGCTCATTCAGTCCCAATCTACACGATCACACACTGATGAAAACACTGCTTTCACACAAACACACACTCACACATGTGTATGCTTTCATAACCCTCAAATGCTCCTTTACAAACAAACTCCCTCTGGACAAACCCACCAGTACATTCCAGGAACTCAGTGGGTCTCTCCTTCACTTTATCTCCCACAGCTCTATCTCTCAGCTACACACTTTTTTTCCCTACTTGTCCTCCCCTCTCGCCTCTTCATTTTCCTCCTCCTCCTCCAGCTGTCCTTTCCCAATTTCCTCCCCCCACACTCCCGACTAAACTCCCTTCTCAATTTTCTCTGGCCTTCCATTTTACATTCTCACTCTGTTTTCTTTCACTTTCTTTTTGAATTTCAAGGACTTTAATGTGATGCTTTGGTGTATTGTTCCCAGAAATCTCTCTCATATTTATCGAAGTGACCCCTTCGCTCTGTCTCCTCTCACCTCTCCTTTCTCTCATGCTTTTCCTTCCTTTTTTTGTTGTCTGATACTTTCTTCAACTGTTTGCTTTAAAATAAAGTTTCTCCCTCAGCTTTGCTATACACACACACACACACACACACACGCACACACACATACTTAAAATCAGTGTTTTTCTTTGAGATGAGCGCTTTGGCAAACAGTGGAGGTATTAAATCCTGAGGCACAGGAAGTTTGGGGTTATCAGGGAGTGTCTCGTTTCCTGACTCAGATTGAAGGACTGGCTGGTTGCAGGAAAACAAAAGGTCCAGCATCTTCTGCAGGAAGCAAAGACATGGACCACAAATGAGGCGCTGGATGCTTGAGATACTCAGGGTTGTAGTTTGTACCACAAAGGAGTGATTTAAAACACAAATAGGGCTTACCGAAGCTTGGTTAAGTATAGCTGAAAAGGTTGAAAACATGTCTGGATTTCAAAGAACGTGTGTTGTTTACTACAAAGCACATCCAAAAAAACATTTTGCAAACCACAAAACTTTTTTTTTTCATTTTTTGAATTTATTTTTTTCCTCCCTCATAGCCAGCTATTGATTTCTGTTCTTTTTTCGTACGGTATTTAAAACGATCTGTCTCTTGATACATACTAAAGTTTCCAAGGAGAACACTTTTCTACTGATTTTCTCAGAGTAAGTAAATTCTTCTGAGTACAGATATATTAACTAATTTGCTCTCCACATTGGCTGGTGTGATTGATAAGTTGATGGCCTATGGTTGAAGGAGAAGAAGTAAACAGCTTTCATTTTTTGACGTGCAACGTGCACTTCAACTCTTTGAGTGCAATGCAGAAAGTTTCAAGTTAATAACATCAGTGGTGTTCCTGTTACAGGCAATAGAAAATTGCAATTTGACACTGTCTTAAAACATAAACATCGGCCTTGGTGGAGTGATCCAAGAATGCAGATTTGAACTCGTCCAACATCCTCCCTACTTCCCTGACTTGGCAACCTCAGACTACTGCCTCTTCCCAAAGATAAGTTAGGAGCTCAGTGTTTGCCGTTTATATGGTGATGATGACATCATCACTGCTGTAGACCACTTTCTGAAGGTCAAAGACGCTGACTTCTAAAAGGAAAAGAATTCTGAAGAGATTCAGAACAAATCTGGTTTGCTGGTGTGTGCTAGAGTCTTAGATTTTAAAGAAGTGCAAAGACCTCATTCTCTTCAGAGGAGAATGTGAAAACACCCTCTAGTGACACATTTTGCACATATGTCAGTCAGCGTACTCAAGGTCTGACAATTTAAGGGACAAATACATAAGTAACACATTGTCGAGTTGAGTTGAGATCTTTAATTCTATACCTTATGGCCCTTTTAATTATTAAAATTAAAAAAACAGCACCTAACACCTAATTCAGGTAAAACTTTGTCAATCTGTATGTACCTCGCTATTTAGTCACAAAGTTATTTTACCACCTTTCAGTAAGCATTGCAACTTCCCATTCATTTATCCATTTATTAACCTTTCTTCTGACTCGTTTGTCCTCCTTGTGTCCCATCGTCTGCCTCTGTTTAATTTATAATCTCTCAGTGGACTTCTGCCATCTTGTAGGGAGTGATATCACCAGCTGTACCAGGAACAGTTTGTTTCACTGGAAGCACACTGCAATTATCAACGGCTGGTGGTTTCTGGATAGCAGTATACACAGCCTGTGGTGCATTTAGGAATTACTCAGTCCAGACAGAGCCCGTCCAGCACTTTTAACTGACAGTGAAAGAAAGACGGTTAGTTTGTAAGCTTCTACGATGATAAAACACACATTAACGGATTAAAGTGTGTTTCCCTTGCTGTTTTATTTCTATGACACTGTTGATGGTATCTAATAATCTTATGTATCTCTAGTTGGCTTACTGTGTGATCCTCCTCACCTCTGCCTCCTGTTATTTTCATCAAAGTTTACATCAAACCAAAGCAGTCGTTTGTGTGTGTGTTTACAGCCTGGACCAGGATTAAAGGCTACAGTGGGAGGAATAGCGCTGTGTGTGCTCTCCCTACCCATCAGTGTGTGTGTGTCATGGAGTGAGACAGGCAGGGTGTGTGTTAAACTCACGGTGAGTGAAGTGTGACGTTTGGCGTGCGGTGTATTTGTTTGCTTGATTGTCCAGCGTCCAGACTAAATGGCAGGAAGTCATAAAGGGAGAGTCCAGAGAAAAACAAAGACCAGGTTTTGGGATATTTTTTTAATAGTTTGGAAAGGAAAATGAGTCAACTTTGACTTTGAAGCACTTTGTGCTAACAGAACTAAAAGCTTTATTATGGCTGGATATTGTTTGCAATTGTCTGATACATGTGTAAATATGATCAACTTTAGGATGAAAACTAAAACTAATGAATGATCATGAAGATTTTGTTTCTATATATATAAAAAAAGAAATCAAATATAAAATAACAAGATTAAAAGTAAACAAATGATTCCAATATTGGTAGTCATCAGATTTGAAAAAGCAATGCTACTAGTGCTACTAATACTAATTGCTAAAGCCTAACAGACTGATTATAAGCCATTAATATAATTAAAAATTGGGTTGCCAGGTTTTGAGACATCTGTCTGACCATTATATGGTTGCAAATTTTAACAGAGTTACTAAGAAAGGATCAAAGGTCTCTCACTTTGTAATAATCCAACTGCAAAAGTCAGCAGGACATCTGCAGTTTTAAGTGTCAAAAAGTTGAATGGATTTTGGTCCAGATGCTCTGCAGCTTTTTTTCTAGAGGGGGTTGGTAGACAAGGGTCCAATGGAGGGTTTTGTCTGGTGCAATAAAATGTATATCTTCTATTGCCTAGATATCTTTTCTGAAAAACAGGTTACAAACTTCTCACTCTCATTTTGACAAATGTTACTCAAGCAGAATAAAGTAGTACTTCAGTTAAGGACAATTTTAAGTAGAAGATTACTCAAGATTAGTTGTCTAGTGGATATTTTGGAAAGCAGGAGAGTAAATGAGGGACTGAGTCAAAATAAACCGCAGCTTGTGTTCATGGTAATTAAGGAACGTGTCACCCAGTGCAACAATGTGGCTCATTCATGTATTTTTAGTTTTTGCAAAAACAATGGAGCTCTATGGGACAGAGGAAAAATATATATGATGCCTTAATTCCCAGGCAGTAGTTGGTAGTTTATTTGTTTAGTGGTTGGTTATAACTGTTTTTTAAAGGATTTGTTGACAATAAAAGAAACTCTTAAACATTCTCTTACATGTGCTTTGCTTCGTCGGGTGGTTGTGCTGTGCAACAGGAATAAGTGTTTTGAAGGAATGGGTGCTGAGTTTCCTTTAAAAACTGAAAAAAAGGCAGGTCATCTTTGGGTAACAACTCAGACGGATTCTGTTACGTGTTCTTCTGCTTCCAGTTTTGAACTCCAATAAAGTATGGACACATTTCCATCTGAGGATAATGGACCTCTTTCTTAATCTTATGCCAAATGTATTCCCTGTCATCTTCACATGCAGGAGGCTCAGATGGGAACCAGATTTCTTTGCTCACTTTGGTCTGATAAAGACCAGCCGGAGGCTCCGATTGTTCTTTTGTCTGTGTCCTCTGTTGTCTACCTGTTGTGCTGATAACTTTGTCCTTGGAAGTTTTGATATGGAATGGGAAAGTCTATATTCTCTTTCCTTTATTCATGTTTTCATTTGGCTCAAGTTTCTCTGTGGTGTTAAAAAGCATCTAGGCTTACAAAACTAACTTCCAATTCAATTGAGTGTGTGCATATCTGTGTATGTGTGTGTCCGTGAAGGCATCTATGAGTGTATGTTTATGTGTGTTTGCACAAGACATCTGCTATGTCAATAAGCTGGGGTTTTCTTTGTGGGTGTGTCGACTGCTGCAAGTGTCAAAGTAGAGTCCAGAGTTTACATCATACTCTGTGGTGAGCTGCCTGACTTGGCCACACTGTTAACCCTTCTGCTGCAATGTAATAGACTGCACTGAATGTCTTTTCATGGCATTCAATTTAGGTTATTCAATGACACACCCAGTTTGAGTTGAGCAATATATAGATATTGTATTAATATCATGATAAGTAGATGTAATAAAGATAGATAGATATAAAGATATATATAGATATCATCTCAGATTCTGGACATTGTTAAATTGTGATATCACAGAGTTGTTTTCTTTGTTATAAAGGCTGCATTACAATAAAGTGAAATAAACTTACAAGACTGTTATAGCTGTTTTATTAATTGCTTTCAGCAACTCAGTCATTATAGCAACCACATTACTAATTATTATATGTAGAAAACAGTTTGTTTTGCAATAGTATAAATTTTCAATATTACAATATTATTACACTATCAATAGATATTTAGTGAAACATATTTTGATGTTTATTTTTTGTCCATATGACCCAGCTCTATGGTGACATCTCAAATGTTGTTTTGACTCAAGACTGACCTCAAAAAACTCAGATTTACATCGTGCATTGCTTTAAACCAGGATATGATTTTGGGTCTGTATTGTGAAGTCCCATCACTATCATCATGTTTTATGACATCAAAAAGGGAAATTCAGGCTCGTCTCACTCGCACAAGTTTGACCCCAGGATCAATTGGATTTATTTACCATTTATTTGCCAGCCAAAAAATTGTTTATTAACCATAAGCAGGTTAGCAGTGTCTGTATGTTTCTCCAGTTCAGCCTCTGACTGAACTCTGCACCCACCAGAGTCTGACTCTTTTACTTATTTCTTTTCTCTTTCATCTATCCTTCTCTAATAGGCTGTCAGCAAAGAGAGACCAATTATATAACAGGCTGTGTGTTGCTCGCTGCTGCAGCAGGTTGAAGAGACGATAGATCTACTTTTAAATCCTCAGATTTATCCAGATCAGAGAATCCAGTGTGACTCAGTTGGCGGTGTATTTCTCCAGGGGTTCTGGTTTGCACTTGGCTCTTTCCTCCTCATCAGCAGCTGTCAGCTGGCATCCGTCCCTTGACTCAGTCTGGTCCATACTACACAACACTCTGTGATATGCACACTGCTGGTTCAAATGTTGGCTTAGAATTCAGTCGTAAAAGTCATGAACAAAGTTTTAAAGTTTTGAACTATTTAATTTCACTGTTAAATAAAAGCTTTCAAAAACCATAAAATTAGAGATTGCTTACTAAGTGGAGAAATGAATGGACTCAAGCTGTCAAGTGCAAATTTTAAATGTTATATGGTTTTTACAGTAAGAAGAAAAAACAGTAATACCAAATCGATTTAATAAATTTAGAACTTAACTTTTGCTTGAATACCTATGTTTAACAAGGACAAAACCTAAAAACTTCAACAATTACTCTTTAGTTAACGTTGTTACACAATATTTACTTCATAGTACCGCTCAGTAAACAATATAAATTTGCAATAGCTTAAAATCTACTTTTATTTTCTTATTTTTCTTAAACTGCAATTTTAGGGGACAAGCAATGTCAATAAAAGAAAGTTTATGGAATAAATTCACATCATTGAATACGATGGTTTGAAAACTACATAAGCACAAATAACAGTGTTTGTATAGCACGTGTTTTTTTTTTTTTATATGGGCAGGTTAATATTGTTTTAAGTGGGTTATTTCTAACTAGATCACTTTTGTTTGTCCACTCAGGCAACACTGTTTGTCCAGTACTTTGGTAAACTAGCATGCTGTAATTAGCATGCTATGGTTAGCATTTCACATAAAGCAATACTTTGTGTGTGTGTGTGTGTGTGTATGTGTGAGTGTGTGTATAACTTTACAGAGCTGCTACCTTGTCTGCATACTCTAAGTGTTTCGTGTAGATTATTTTTCAGAAAAACATTCAGCTCTGTATGAATGTAATAGTAATACATAACAGGCAAAATCTATGGCTTAGGAAAAGGAGCTACAATAAATATGTTTTTGTCATAAAATAAGTACACTTAAGTCCTTAAATTCCTTCATTATTAATGCAAGAACAGTTTGAGCTTTAGTTTGAAAATATTTTTAAGGCTTTGTTTTGGTCTTTTAGGGCTCTGATTCAGTTGTTTTATCACCTTAAGTAACTTATTTTAACCGGCGTTTAAGGGACACCAATTCTTTCACCTCATAAATGCGAAGGAAAAAATTTTTAGGTTGCTGCTGTTGAAAACCCCTGCAGACTTTTTGAGCATCCTGCCAGTGACAGCTAAAATGTTAAGTGTGTCTGTTTTTGGGCTCTCTGGAATCAAACACACACACACACACACACGCACACGCACACACGCGCACAGACACACACACACACAAACACACAAACACACACAGAGTACATTTGTTGAGCTCTCCAGCACCAGATTTCTGTGTGTTTGGCAGGGAAATGAACAACGTGCCAAAGTGTGATTTATGGTTGTGCATACTTGTCTTAGTGCAACACTATCCTTCCGTCCTTCCTTCATTCCTTCCTCCTCCAGTTGACATACGAGAGATCCGGGAGTTGCGGTTGGGGAAGGGCTCCCGTGATTTTGAGCGCTACCCGGAGGAGGCCCGCAAACTGGACGCCGCCCACTGCTTCATCGTGCTGTATGGCCTGGAG
The DNA here is from genome assembly GCA_029814665.1 of Acanthurus lineatus. Classification (NCBI taxonomy): domain Eukaryota; kingdom Metazoa; phylum Chordata; class Actinopteri; order Acanthuriformes; family Acanthuridae; genus Acanthurus; species Acanthurus lineatus. Next base: position 16,701 of record JAPZDV010010843.1, on the reverse strand, counting down.
TTTCGCCTCAGGACGCTCAGCGTAGCCGGTCAGTGTGTGTATACTGCATGTGTGTGTCCCAGCGAATCCAAGTGTATTCACAGTAACTGTTTGCTTAATTTTTTTTTCACAGTCCTTTCTACCACAGTCTCTCAGAACATATTTCCACTAAGTTTAGAGTTTGTATACAATTAAAGCATTTTTAAAAATTATGTTTTTCTTTTAAGAAGAGAACCGATGCAATTTGTAACTTGTGTATCACCTCTGGATTACAATAAAAAATGTTTAAATTGTTCATTTGAAGGACAAATTTGTTAACTACAAGTTGGATCTCATTTCCATATTTGTGGCCGTCTCAGTTGCTTCAGCTGGCTCAGTAAAAATAACCTTGTAAATTAAGGCTCAATTTTAGTTCGAGGTGCATACTAACATCTCTGTTACTGCTACTGTTGAACAAGAAGAACAGCAGTCACAAGGTCATTTAACACCCAGTCTGTCTGTTCCCAGCATCCATCAACAGTTTACAGACCTACTTTGTGGTTTAAAGTTGACCTTCTGTATTTGCTTTGGAGGTAGTTACCATCAGTCCAGATGTTTTGCCTGTTGGTTTTAACCCCAAATAAAGTGGTTTAGATGATCTAGATAAACTTATGTTATTTCCGAACTGTTTTATTGACTTTTGCATTGACGTCTATGTTTCTAGAACTATTTTTTTTATTTCATTTATCATTATCTGAGTTCAGAGCATCATAACTTAAAAAATGTAATGGACAAGTTTAGAAAATTAGACCGAAGCTCCATTAAAGTGATTTAGCCTTTTAAATAAACAATTCACTTTGCAAAATGTTTCCTAAACATTTGATCTCAAAGTTGAAAGATGCAACATTTTTCAGCATTTCTTCCCTGAAGCATTTTTCTTTGTTTCTTTGCAGCCTTCAGTGAAGAGGAGGTCAACATGTGGATCACTGGTCTCAACTGGCTGATGGCTGACACTCAAAGAGCACCTGCACCGCAGCAGATAGACAGGTCCGTAATGATGTGTATGACTGCTGTATATCTATATGTGAGTGTATGAATCAGAAGCATGGAAGAGTACAAAAAGCAGCCTTTGGGCCACTTACTAGTAAGTTACAAATTGATTTTCTCTCATTGTGAAATAAAAATACATAAAAATGTAGGTTTTTCTTTCATAATTGAAAACTGGAGGTAATTGTGTATTTGACTGTTGATAAAAACACAAGACACACAATTAATCAAAAAAAATAAGAGGTATGAGTGTTTTGATTTTAAAGATCGATTATTGGAGTATTCAATGATTGTTGTCCACCTAAAGATATTGAGATATTATCTTTTTCCAGTCACCACTCAAAGTACTTGACATGAACCTCTCAGTTTATGTTGTCTAAGTTAGAAATGTTGGGATTAGTTTTACAGCATTCACGTGCATCTGTGAAATATTTATTTGTGTGCCTCTAAAGCACTTAACACTTTCGTACAGCCACTGTATATGTGCTGAAGTGATATCTGGTCACATCAAAAGAAGTGGCAACCTGAATGGGAAAGGGAGGCATTGGTTGGAGGACAGGACAAATATTTGTTTTGGGCTGAAAATATTTACTCCAGACGAATGTGTGGAGGCAGTTTTGGCTTCAGTGGTGTGAGCAGGAGAACAGAGAGAGGTAGTGTGTGCAGGAGAGTTTTTGTTGTTGACATAATGTGAGCAGTATATGTTTGGAAATAGTCAGAGGAAATGAAATTGCTAATTTTGTCTGTTTATGACAGTTGTGTAAACTGTTTGGGGAGTAGATCACATGAATGGGATATTTTTCCCCATGTTTGACAAATATAGACAAACCCCATTTCAGACTCCCAGTTTCTACCTCCAACTTGTTGCTTAAAGTTGAGAGTGTATGGAAATATAAGCTATAATGATTCTACAGCTACTCTGTGGATTATTTTTTCATTAAACTGAATGGGAAAAAAAAATGTTTGTGGACATATTTATGAAAACTGTCTACGTCTCAAGTTGGTTGCTGCTGGTAATATGGCAAGAGCTACACTAGCTATATGTTTTTTTAAGCTGTCTGTTCCTGTATAGTGTGCAACATCTGGGAGGAAACAGGCTGTTAGGCTTTTATTTCATAGTGAAAGTGGAAGTTAGTTAGCTTATGTGCAGCTCCTGCTCATTCAGTGTACATCCTGCACCATAGAAAGGAAGTTTTAAAGCTTCAGTTTGTTGTCTTTCTCTTATGGGTCCAAGGTTTGGCAAGTCAACAAAACCAGACTAGAACATGAACAGCTTTATTTTCCTACTGTATGAAATCCATTCATTGACGCTGCAGAGTTTAGGCCAACATTCTCATCTCTGTCATGTGCTTGCATATGGAGAAGTCTAAAATGTAACAGCCCCAGCTAATGTTATTTGTAATGTTAGCTTGACATTTGCCAAACACATTGCAAATTGACATTGTCAGTAGCACCCAATAATTCATGCCCAAGAGCTAAATGTAGGAGGTGTGCACACTGTATAAAAATAAGGTTTTTGAAAATGAAAAATTTTAACAAATAAAAATATCTTTTGATTGTTTAGTAAAATGTTATTGTAATTTCAGAATCCAGCAGTGCAGTTCAATGCTGCAATGCACTGCTACACTGCTCTTTCAGCAACATTCAGTGAGTTGGACCCAAAAATTGATGCCCACTAAAGAACATTAACTTAGAGTACACTATTTGTGCAAAAAATTATTTTTATGTGACTGCAAATTTGACCAAATAAATTTGCACGTTAAAACAAACTCTGCTTACAAAGAGTTTCTAATACTTCAGATAGAAAAGTGCTGTGAAATGCATTTTACGTGCATTTTGTCCAGGAAACGTGACATTACTGTTCTTAATTTAAGCTCTATTATTATTCTTGTAATTACTCTTTCAGCCTCGTGTTTTCTTTCTCCACCCTTCCCTCTGTAGGTGGCTGAGGAAACAGTTTGAAGTCATGGACAGGAACCGTGAGGGCAGGTGGGTGACTTGCCACAAACATGTCAACACCCAATCGCAGCTTTTACAGCGGCCTGTGATGGATGCTCATTTGCTGGTCAGCCGCCGCAGCAATGGGGGATGTGGAGGTGAAACCAGATCCAGATGTCATCAAAGAGTGTGCTACGCCCCTGTCAGGGATCTGCCCTGACCTTAACCTCCACTGCCTATCACACACATCCACAACCTGAGACGCTGCATATCAAACACCAACTTTCTCTATCTTTCTCTCTCTCTCTCTTGCTCTCATTAATAAGTCGAGGCTTCTGTTTGGGTGGAAGCTGCTCCAGGACAAACAGCCTGCCACCGCCTGATAAGCAGCAGGAAGTGATGTGTTGGGCTGGGAGAGGGCAAATTCCTGTCTCCTGTGAAAATAGTAACAGTAACAGTAGCTAGACAGGGGGAAGTGTGTGGAGAGGAAAATCAGACCTGGCAGCAGCCGCGGTCATTGACCCCGAAAGATCCTCCCTGTTTCGGAGCTTTTTTTCTTTTTCTACCTGCTTTTCTCTCTTCTTCCTTCCGATGGTTGCATGTGTTTAATCAATCAGTAAGAGTGATTGTCCATGTGGTTTTCTTAAAAAAAAAAAAAGGATGCAGAGGTAAAGATATCAGCAAATCCACAGAAGTAACTGCAACAACTTATGAGTAAATATGAGCTTTTATTGATGAAAATAAGCTCAATATTTTGCAAAACAAGGTCACCACAAGGTCAATGTATTAGTCATCCTAGAGCTTTTAATTGTTATCACATAGGCAGAGGAAGTTGTCATGGAGTTGTCTGAGCATTTTGAAGCATGTGTCTTGGCTTAAAAGGTCAATCTTAAAGGTTGATTCTTTACCTTGGGAGAAAATTTGATAACAAGTATCTAAAGAGGCAATTCAAATCTTGTTTGTTTTTTGAATTATCCAGCCTTCTTTACTCTGTTCAGATAGAGAGTTCTGAAAATTCCTTAAATGTGTCTAATGAACCTTGCCTCTTCCTTTTTTTTTGTCAGCATCACAGTGAAGGATGTTAAAGCTCTGCTGCCTCAGGTCAACTACAGAGTTCCCAACATGCGCTTTCTCAAAGACAAGCTGCAGGTCAGGAGAGAGCAGAAATCTGAAAAAAATCTGCTCATTTTACATTTAAAGATCCTTGTTTCTCCTTGAATGCTCTGACATGACCACAGCACTGTGTTGTGTTGCACTAACTCACACTCTCCCTGTGAACGCAGGAGGTGGAGGCCAGGAGCGAGCTATCATACCCAAACTTTGCACAGCTCTACAGAACGCTGATGTTTGATGCCCAGAAGAGTGTGAGTGTCGCCTTTGAGCTTGCACACAAACACAATCACACAGTTGTGAAGAAGTACTCAAATCCTTTACTTACATCAAAGTTGTTCTCCATTACTAGTAACTTTTACTGTCAGAATAAATAGTCAAACACAGATTTTTTTTGCAAGTTATGCTTCCTTAATTACGACTCATGTGCACCTTCTTTTCAATTTGAAATGCATACTTTGTAAGTTTTATGATTAACTGTATATTGTCCTTTTTTAAGTTGTGCTTTCCCTTTTACCTGCATGAAATAAAAAAAAGTGGCAGTGACTCTGCAATCATTTATGTTGTCTGTTAAATGGTGGTTGATGTCGTGTTCTGCTTGGAGGGTTAGAAGCCCCTCAATCATGCTTGTGTCCCCAGTTTACACACCTTGTTCTTTGTCTGTAAGTTTGCTGCTTGCTGCTTGCTGCTTTCTAAATTTCCCAGTGGTCAGTCACACACAGAACACGTGGTTACATCACACACCTGTCCTGCTTTGCCAGCTCACCTGCTCAATCCTTTTACACAGACGTTGATTGAAACTGAGATAAAGTTGTGCTTGCTCTGACAGAGCTCTGCTGGCCGATGATCTGATCACCCAGTGACAATCTCAAGTAAACTTGTTTGAGTAATATGAAAACAGAAATGATCAGATGATTTAACACCTTTGTGGCATTGAAGTAAAACAGTGCGCCAATTTTTTTTAAACATCTGTAAAGATACAAGATTTGTACCCAACATAAGCTTGTTTATGTCTCATGTTTATTGTACAGTCTGAATGTGCAACGCAACCATCTGAACTTTAGCAGAGGAAAAGTTAAAAGTCTCCCACTGTGGAAAAGTGGAGTCAGGTTCAGGTTTATCAGAGTTGTACTTCAGTTCTGTATTTGAGTACTTCTGCACTGGAACCACAGCACACTCACTTTGTCCTTTCCTGTTTCTGCTTCACCCGGCTCCCTCCCACCTGTCCGTCACCTGGTTCCTCCCCTTTTGTTCCCAGATTATTGAGCAGCTGGAGCTCTCCTTCCCTCTGCGGTGAGTCCCTCCACCTCCACCTCCACCTCCACCTCTGTCTCTTCCTCAGTGTCCACTCCCTTGTCCTCACGTCCCCCACTCTTATTCTGCTACCTGTCTAGTTTCTCTTTGAAACACACGTAAAAGTGTGTGTAGGAAGGTTTTGGCATTCAGAAAGTAAAACATTTCCATGTGTTTCAGCCATTTTAATGGTACTTTAGTGCGTTTTTTTTTTTCTTGGCTGTATGGATGTGAAACATTTTGCTTAATGATACGGGACATTAACCAAAAATAATGGTATAATTACAGTTAGCATAGCCAGATTAGTGAGATTAGTTGCCAGACAGATGTTTGTACGTTAATGTGTTATGTCTCCTCTCTCTCGTTTAGCTGAACTGTTCTTTTATTTTCACTCCTCTGCTGTGTAACATCTTGAAAATCGTTGTTTGTAGGAATGTTGACAGACCAGAGCTTTGTCAAATCTCTCTCTACGACTTCCAGAAGTTTTTACAGATGGACCAGAAGGTACTGAACAAATTCACTGCCTGTTAGCACAACACAGAACTGTTCTCCAGAAACTGCTGGTTGCTCACTTCTCTACCTTCATTGTCTCAGGACTCCTGGGCGTCTGATCTTGGTCGTGTCAGGGAGTTCCTCATGGGGTATATGAGGGGTGGATCACAGCCTGAGCCTATGCTACAACTTGATGAGGTGAAACACTACAAAGACACAAATGTACATAAAGACCGAAATAACTTTGGGGATTTGTTCCTTTTTTTTCTACCTTACAATCTGCTCTTGTCATATTTTGTTTTATTAGTTCCTGACGTTCCTGTTCTCTAAAGAGAATTCCATATATGACCCTCGACTTTCGACTGTTGTTCCTGATGACATGAAAAGGCCGCTGTCACAGTACTGGATTTCCTCTTCACACAACACGTAAGTCTCAACATTTGTGTTTCAAATGTTCCTAAAGACACACTAACCCTCAAGTAACAACTTTGGTCCTGGAATTTTCGGATATATAAATGAGATGATGTTCTGCTTTCTTTATCAAATAAAATCTGTAAATAATATTTTTTTTAATAAACAAGAATCTTTAAACTAGACTACATGCTCACACTTCTAACAACCACCGACTGATCAATAAGTTGATTATTCCACAGTTTGACTAGATAGTGAACTCATTTAAAGCAATTTTTAAAGCTTAAAATTTTTAATATTTTCAGTGTTTTAAATTTGAGGATTTGCTGCTTTTCCCCATTTTATCTTTATTTTTATAATACTTTTTCCTTATTTTAAGCATTTTACTGCATAGTGATTCGAATTGTGTCAGATAAAAATTTTAAAATGTGCACATCCACAAAGAAATTAAGGAAGCTTCAGGAACCGTCACTTCCCTGTGAGGTATCTCATTAACATGGTTTTCCAAAGGAGCTGAAGCATGTGGACCTTCATCGTTCCTTCTTGTTTATAGTGATTCAGTAGGAAATAACTGACCTACATCATTAATCAGTAGTGTAAACTATCATTGGTTGCAAGTATGATGGCAAATAATTGAAAATAATCTGATAGCGTTATTAATTTTTTTGAGTTCCCCAGCTCTTATAAGCCCGTTTCTATGTTTTGTTCTTCAGCTACCTGACAGGTGACCAGTTTTCCAGTGAATCTTCTCTAGAAGCCTACGCCCGCTGCCTGAGGATGGGCTGCCGCTGCATTGAATGTAAGAGTCTACAATATTTGATGAAACTCACATGGAAAAGTATTATTTGGACTTACATTATGTAACATTTCTACATTAAAATGTCTTCAGATGTCTCTGCATCTTTGTTATAAATTTTTCAGGATGTGTTCTTACATTATCCCAAATGTTTCCAAGACTGTTTTACCTGAATCTTTGTTTCCTGGTCTTAGTGGACTGCTGGGATGGACCTGACGACCTGCCAATCATCTACCATGGCCACACTTTAACCTCCAAGATCAAATTCCTGGACGTGCTGCACACCATCAAAGAACACGCCTTCGTCACATCTGAGTAAGTGGATTCAGATGGAATTCACTTTATAGGTTACAGCTCGATGTTAGCACACATCTGCCCTGCTGATGCTGCTTTTGAAGTCAAAGTCTATACTGTTTTTATAGATTGTTAGTTGTACCAAGGTATTCTTTATAGCCTTTTTATGAAGTGTCATAATACAATCAAAACTATGCATTTTCCATGTCTGGAAATTACTTTCATAGTACTGAGAAATGTTAACTAGCTTTGTTAGGACACATCTGCCTGGAAGACAACACCAGTGTCATACTAATATCATTACAATTACAATTATAGTGATATTCATTTTATCTGGTCAGTTTCTGACATTTAATCTGGGACCAATAACATCACCATGAAACAAACTTATCTGTTAAAAGACAAATTTTTGAACTCTTCCAGAGGTTAAAACAAAAGTTTGCCAACCTGCTGCTGCTGTGTCTGTGCAGATATCCTGTGATCTTGTCCATTGAGGACCACTGCAGTGTGGTTCAACAGAGGAACATGGCCACACACTTTAAGAAAGTGTTTGGAGATCTGCTGCTCACCAAACCGGTCGACAACAATGCAGAGGAGCTTCCTTCCCCTCACCAGCTCCGCAGGAAGATCCTCATCAAGGTACAGAGAAGAACACACACCTACAGTTCATCACAAATCAGAGACTGCTGCCTCTAGTGTTTGCAGTAAAACAAACACATAGAGACAAAGCAAATAAATATAACGCAACACTGTTGTCACTCCAGATTTTGGTTCAAGTGGGTCGGCTGTCTCTTGACTTCACCCTGAGAAGCAGTGTTTCTGTGCTCTCTGTACTCTAACACACAATATATATTTGGCTGTTTAACTATATTTGATTTGATATGGCCTGATATTTGAAAATTATAATAAATTTATAGGTTGTGAATAGAGCTAATAATATGAATGAATATGAAGGTCCAACAGAAGGGCTTTGAGTTGGTCTGTGATAGTTACACCTAGAAGATGAAAAGAAAAAAATGAAGCGTGCTATTGTCATGCTCATGCTGTCAAACTGCACCTGCAGAAAAAAAAACAAAAACAACCCATGTTGATGTCATGCATCCCTAAGTTTCAGGCCTGTTGCACCTTTTTACCACAGCCAGCATCACTGAGGGGTGAGTGGAAATGGTGAGAGGTTTGTTCCACCAATAACCACCTGCAAGTTTGAGAACCACTGGACAAAACCTCCTCATTTGAGGTGGAGGTGCATATTAAGAGGACCCACTCTTATTGGCTATGTACCTGAAAGGATCCAGGTACTTCATGATGATGTGTCTAGTTTGGCTGTAAGGTGTCCTGCAACCAACCATCACTCACCCTAACAACCAAACTTAGTTATCAAAGTTGCATTTTCCTTAAGAAAATTCCTGATCTACATTCAGAATGTTGAATGAGAGACAGTTGGTCAATACAGTTCATACAAGAACTTTGTTGACATCGCATTGTCATTGATTCAGATCAGTGTGTCTCACGTTTTCCCATTTGTGTTGCAGCACAAGAAGCTGGTGGAGGGCACGCTGTATGAAGAGGTGTCATCAGCCAGCTACTCTGAAAATGACATCAGCAACTCTCTGAAGAACGGCATCCTTTACCTCGAAGACCCCATCGACCACGTGCGTGTCTTTACTATTTAATGATGAGTTATTATTCATAAACCACCGTCAGAATGTTGTATAGTTAAACTTAAATGGGTTCTTGTGTGACTTGCAGACGTGGACGCCTCACTATTTTGTCCTGACAAGTACTAAGATTTACTACTCAGAGGAGACTTCTCACTACCAGACTGCTGATGAAGAGGAGGAGGAGGAAGGAAAAGAAGTAGGGAGATGATGATGATGGTGATGATGATGATGATGCTGAACATGACAGCTGTTGTTAAAATAAAGAAAAAGAAGCTATCAGGTAAAGATGATATAGTTTTTCTGTTTCACTCCTTCCTGTCATTTGTCAGGAGTGTAACAACAACGAGCAGCACTGTGCCGAGCGCTGGTTCCACGGGAAGCTGGGTGGTGGTCGCGACGGTCGACAGGTGGCTGAAAAGCTGCTGCAGGAGTACTGTGAGGGCGGGGCCAAAGACGGCACTTTCCTGGTTCGGGAGAGTGAGACATTTGTGGGAGACTACACTCTCTCATTCTGGTCAGTAACACCACACAGGACAGCTTCCTAAAGGGATCATAGCTTCCTCTCTTTGGTGCTTTTCTGCAGGGAAACAGTAATGGAGAAACAGGAATCAGAGAAAACTGACAGGAATTGTAGAAACACATATAGTAGATAGTGGTGTGGAGGAAGAATGTGATCGCTGCAAACAGCAGTGCAGAAACCCAATTTAGATTGTAAATTAAAAAGTAGATTTAAAAGTTTCTGCATTTGTTCAAAATCAGATGTTAAAAAGGGTCAGTTTAAGCATTAAAGTAATAGAAGTCAAATTGGTCATTTATTATAAAATCTGAGATTAAAAACATGTACACTTGACAGTATTGGAAAGATCTCTGTTGTGTAACTATTAGACAGAAAACTATATACCTCTTTTTTTGAGAAATGACTTTGAAATAAAATTAGTTCTTTTTACATAATCTGGGAAAATATGGTAACAGCAAATCTATCACTAAATATTATTGTAAAGGAAAATAAACAAATATAGTATACATTCAACAAAGTTAGATTTAAATCTCACCCACATTTTGTGGCTTTTATTTAGCTGATGGAGTTGCTTAGTTCTCATGATGATAATTCAGTTGTTACCATGTGATCCAAGCAGGAAATGACATTCAACAAGTTGAACGTTGAGGTGAGCTACAAGTTTTAGATGAAAGCTTAAGATTGAACTAGTCTCGGATTAAAGCTGCTGTTTCCTGACTCAAGAATCGACCTTCAAGAGTACGGCAGCATGCAGAGATCATTTCTTAAATCAAAAAGTGGTGATCAGTATGGCAATCAGTCCTGTTTCTCCTCCTCCACCAGGCGCTCAGGTCGAGTCCAGCACTGCAGGATCCATTCACGTCAGGAGTCCGGCTCCACCCGCTTCTACCTGACTGACAACCTGGTGTTTGATAGCCTCTACCGCCTCATCTGCCACTACAGAGACACACCTCTGCGCTGCAACGAGTTCGAGATGAGGCTGGGCAGCCCAGTGCCTCAGCCCAACGCACACGAGAGCAGAGAGTAAGTGGCACATGTCATACTATAGGGCGCACAGTAAGGCAAAGATTTAATGAGTTATAAACATCTGTGTGTTTTCCAGGTGGTACCACTCCAGCCTGTCCCGTGTGCAGGCGGAGCACATGCTGATGCGTGTTCCCAGAGATGGAGCTTTCCTGGTGCGGAAACGCAGCGAACACAACTCCTACGCCATCTCCTTTAGGTAGAAAAAAATCGGGGCACACTGAGGGACAATCACACGATGACCACATCCACTCATCAGTTTTCTACTCCATGTGACATTTTATTTGGAAACCTTTCTCTTATTGGCTCATTTTCTTTCTTTCTCTGTCTGTCTGTAGGGCGGAGGGGAAGATCAAACACTGTCGTATCCAGCAGGAAGGCCGTCTCTTCATGCTGGGCAGCTCAGCAGAGTTTGAGAGCCTCGTTGATCTTGTGAGTTACTATGAGAAGCATCCTCTGTACCGCAAGATGAGGCTCCGGTATCCCATCAACGAGGACACTTTGGACCGGATGGGCACCACGGTGGGTCAGACGCAGCCAAACTCAGAGAATCACATCTGCTGTAACATGTTATGACCATTTAATTCCAATCACAAAAATCTACAACTGCTGTACCTTCCTCAAAGTGTATCAGAGTTCTTTAGATATCACACACAGCGTCATTGCTGCCAAAGATTTCCATTCGTGTTTTTGAGATATATAAGTCAACAAACTTGACTTTAAGAATGTTTTTGTCTTGTTTAGAAAAAAGCAAAAAGCAAAATGTGGCTGCAACTAGTTCTGGGTAAACTGGCCATTTTACTGTTTTTATTTTTCTCAATAAACCATTCGGCCCTTAAAATGACTGAGAATGCACAGCAATACAACTCTTTGTTTGTGCTGTTTGTTGGTGAGCAGATTCCCTTTACTGGGATAATCCTGCCATACCTGGCAGGTGTAACATATCAAAATGCTGATTAAACAGTATCAGAACTCCAAAGATGTGCCTTGGAATTTTTATCTTGAACAAAAAAAAACATTCATTGATGGCTGAACTATGGACTTCATATGACCAGGGCTGCAGGACAGGGGGGGGGGCAGTGGATACCTGTGTGACTGACTTCACCTCATACAGGCGGCACACCACCTTCTCATAGAGTCTGTCAGCATGGTGACTGTTTTGTCATCAGGACAATCTCATTCTCCCTCACAACTTGTGACATCTGTGGCGTTGTGTGAAAAAAAAATGCTCATTCTGTGTTTTATTTCAATCAGCCCGAGAGACAACTGTGCAATAATCTTGCTGTTTAATCTGCTCCTGTCAGGTGGATGGATAATCTGGGCAATAAAGTGCTCACTAACACTGATTTAAAAAAAACTCTCAATTAAAACTGGGGAGAAAAAAGCTTTTTGTGATCACAGACAAGTTGTGGATCTTTCACTTCAGCTCGCTAAAGACTGTGAAAACAAAAGTGATGTGTTTATATCTTATTGAGTGTATTAAAAATGTCTGTGACAGTATTCCAAAAGACCACAGCAACATTCCTTACATTAGTTGTTTTTGTTAATCCAGTGAGTGTCTTTTGTTTTTTCTTGATAAATGGTTTGATTAATTTTTGTCACAATGTCACAACAAGTTCTTATTTTTAGAGGAAAATTGCTATTTTCTCTCTTCTAATCAATCAGCAATTTACATTGAAGGTGGAATTATAATGTTGTGGACACTGAGATCCTACTTGGTTTTCACTTTCAATATTTTTCATCTTTAAACCACAGTGAAATGATTAAATTGGAAACCAGTGGCTGACACAACACATTTTAAAATCTAATATAGCATGTTTTAAAACAGTCTGCAGTTTGTATACAGCTGCAAACACTAATTCTTAACTGAACCGAATAAATATCATATATATGTTGTTTCTCTTTCAGGAGCTTGACTATGGAGCGCTGTACGAGGTCCGCACTCCTCATTTCTATGTGGAGGCAAATAAGATGCCCACAGCACGAGTAAGTCAGCCTGAATATAATAGAGCACATGCTTCAATCAGTGTATGATAATGATATTAGTATCAAATCCTTCAGGATATTATTAGCGTATAGCCTAAAGGCTAATATGGATAATTTTTTTTTTTATAATCATCAGCAGTAAAACTACACAACCAGTTGCAGGAACATTACATTAAGTGCAAAATACAATAAATTTTACCATTCTAGTTCATAATATAAATGCTAAAGTAATGGCAATGCAATGTACTAATTTTAAGGATAGACTGAGAATAAAATTATAAACGTTGAAGAAATGAAATAAATATTGTGTCTCCAATTAGAGAAAGTTTTGTGTTTTTAGATTAATAAAAGAAAAGAACAAAACAAGAAATTGGGAAAGAAGCATCACCTGTGGCACCCCCTAGTGATCACATATAAAAATACACTGTTAGGGAGCACTGGAATTGACTGATAGAGTTTCTTGCTGCTGTGTGTTTCAGTGCACGGTCAAAGCTCTGTATGACTATCGAGCTCAGAGGGAAGACGAGCTCTGTTTCCCCAAACAGGCTCTGATCCTCAATGTGGACAAGCAGGAGGGCGGCTGGTGAGTCAGTCTCAGTGTAAACAGTGTACATGTGACTTCCCATGAGTCTGTTGTTGCACCACATGTTCTCCTTCACATCTCAAGCAGCTTGTCATGAAGCTGTGTGTTGCCTTCAGGTGGCGAGGTGACTATGGAGGAAAGAAACAGCTGTGGTTTCCTGCAAACTACGTAGAGGAGGTTCCAAGCTCTCCTACCAGAGAGCTGGATGAAGCCGTGAGTTCAGGTTTTTACATTGATCATCCATTGATCTGCCTGTTTTCCAATAATGTTCACTCTTTCACTTTTTGTGTATTATTCTGTTGTCTCAGTCTACAGAGAACAGTCCTCTGGGAACATTTCTTAAGGGCTTCATTGATGTTTCCACCTGTCATGTGGGTGAGTCCCTCCAACAAACCTGTTCTTGAGCCTAAAAAAGGTGATGACTATCAGTTAGTTTTATTAGGTATATTTATGAACATCTTTCTTCAATGTACCATAACTTTTTTTTCTCAGATAGAAGCATTTCTTATAAGCTTTTGGTATTCTTTTCTGCCATCTCCATATTATGTTATCTGGGCAAGTCTCATCGGTCCTAAATATGCTGCATTACAATGGAGCACTTTGGGTCTCTTAACTGTTTTATCTGCTGCCACCTGCCTGCTTCTGTCTGTCCGAGCCTGGAGTTCTTTGTGTGACACACTAAAGGCACTGAAAAAAAAGAGTATCCAGGGATGCACGCATGCCAACATAGTCAGATTGGCCTTCAAAAGCACTAAAATAAAACCCTGATTGGCTGTTCACTCTGTAGGCTGCTGGACCGTCTTCCCCATTAAAAAACCTCAACCTTTCCCACCTTCCTCTACATGTCATCATGTGAATAAGAGTACAGGCAGTTGACTATTGACTATACTAACTGTTGCTAGTAATTATGAATAAGTCAACCAGTTTCAATTATGCAGTTTAACCCAAATATCCAGTCTGCACCTTGTGTAAAAGAAACCAAGAATTCTTTTTCTCTGTCTTTCAGTTTCAACAGAATGAAGCAATTTTTTTCCCATTTCATTGATTATTTTTGCAGATATTAAAGTGAAAAACTTGCAAAAAAAAGAGACCGTCTGTATTTTCTTTGAAGAACAAACAAAACATTGCTGCTATACATAGTAAATGTAAAAACAAAGCAATTCATAAACTTTTTCATCAGTATTGTTTCTATGGATTAACTTTGTTTACCTCTTTGGATTTTACTGTCTTGCAAAAGTTCTAAACATGTTGCAGGATCCACTTCTTTGAGCCGCTGTGATCTTTTGGAATCTGTGATTGTAACACTGATTCATTTCATTTCATTTGCTTGTTTTTTGATTTCATACAGGAGAACCTAAAGTTTCAGCCTTGTCCATTTTGAAGTTTTACAATTTTACATTTGCTTTATCTAAAAAAGGATGCTTTAAAACTCTGACTCTAACCCTAAGCAAGTTACAGCCATTAATTAAAACTTTATATTAGGGCCAAGCAATAGATGTGTGATACCAATGAAAAGCTGACCAACTTTTTAAAGCATGTGGATTGCATGAGCAGCTATTAAACATTTAAGAGTCATTTTTAGCTGCCAGCTGCTGTTTAGGCCTTTGAGGGTCAAAGCAAACCACCATAACATCTAATTAAGAATTCCTAAACTGTCAAAAGAAAACTGCCTTCTCACTCCAGACTCTTTCCATCTGTCTGTGTCCAGTGGTGCACAAGGATGGGAAGAACTCGCGACCCTTCGTGTGCACGGTCCACTCCCAGCACCTGTCGTCTCACCCGGTTCAGACTCTGGACGTGGCAGCTGACAGTCTGGAAGATTTAACCAGCTGGGTCAACAAGATCCGAGAGGCTACGCAAAATGCTGATGCACGGGTCAGTACAACATGTCTTGCATATCCAAGAAGATGCACACTACTAATATGGAATAAGTGTGCTAATGGCTAATCTTACTTAACTGTATGGTTGTCTTATGTCCATGGTAACAGATGCAGGAGGAGAAGCAGATGGAGAGGAGGAAGAAGATTGCAGTGGAGCTGTCTGACCTGGTGGTTTACTGCAGACCTGTTCCCTTCAACGAGGATAGTAAGGATGGAGCTGCTCTCTTTTTCTGTTCATTTGCTTTTTAACAGTTTGTGTGTGTAATTTTTTAAATGTGTGATCTGCTGCTGCTTCCAGAGATCGGGACGGAGAGGGCGTGTTATCGGGACATGTCCTCTTTCCCGGAGACAAAGGCAGAGAAGTTTGCGACGCGTGGCAGAGGCAAACGCTTCCTGCAATACAACCGCCGTCAGCTTTCCAGAGTGTATCCTCGAGGTCAGAGGCTGGACTCATCTAACTATGACCCGCTGCCCATGTGGCTCTGTGGCTCCCAACTGGTTGCACTCAATTTTCAGACCCCAGGTCAGTGCATGTACTTGCAATAACATTCACAAAAGTTCATAAGAGAAAGTAACTTTTATCTGCACAGAGTAAATCTTTCCACACAGAGGTAGAGAGCATGTTGTCTGTTACAGAGAGCAGGAAGCAGACTATAAGTGGATTCAACATTGGCTCCACGTCACAGAAACATAAAACTAAAAGATGGACGCTATGTTTCTTAATTTTGAACTTAACAAGAAATTTGTATCATTTGCATCAAATGAGCAATTTCGTAAATACTAATACCAGAATTTATTCACAAAATTTATTCTTGGTAAAAACAGTTGCCACTAGAGGGAGACATCAATACTTTAACCTCTCTATCAGTTCAACTTGCATGAGGGGTCTATGAGGGGTCGTAAGTGGTAGCTACCAAAGCAGAGAATCGCCAAAAAAAAAGAAAAAACAGACAATAGTCTTGGTAAAGAGAAAAGTTTTGAAGACTTTTCACTATATTTTGTTTCTGCTTTTTGCTTGTATCACAGGACAGTTTTTATGTCTCTGGGCAGATTATCTAAATCAAACAGTCCTCAAAGGAAGAATCAGTACTTTTGTTAAAGTGGTTACAAGGATGTGATGAGGAGTACCAGGAGGACGATGTTTTGTTTTGTGTAGTAGTGAGCAACAACGTGCTGATCGAGACTGCTACTCTATTGTGTTCCTTAATTTGATCTTGTGACAGAAACGTGTTGAATAAATATGAAAATGTGTGTGTGTGTGTGTGTGTGTGTGTGTGTTTAGATAAACCCATGCAGCTGAACCAGGCTTTGTTCATGCTTGGAGGTGGCAGTGGATATGTTCCCCAGCCAGACATCATGAGGGACGACACCTTTGACCCATTCGACAAGGACACTTTACATGTGGAGCCAATCACCGTTCAGTTACAGGTCAGCTCATGTCAATCACAGAAAGAAGAATCAAAACTGAATAAATACATAAATAAAAAAATCCTCAGGCTGGATTAGGTTTATTTCATTTCAACTGTCTTGTCCCTTGCTCAGTGTTTTAATATACTTTTCACATTCTTCCACATTTCCTGTATCAGGTGCTGGGAGCCCGTCACCTGCCAAAAAATGGCCGCAGCATCGTTTGTCCCTTTGTGGAGGTGGAGATCTGTGGAGCTGATTACGACAGCTGCAAGTGCAAGACAGATGTTGTAGGTAAGAGAGTT
>JAPZDV010009808.1:0-38757 GCA_029814665.1 Acanthurus lineatus | reverse complement strand
GACACGCTGGGAAGACTATGTCTCTCTGCTAGCCTGGGAGCGTCTCGGGATCCCCCGGGAGGAGCTGGATGAAGTAGCTGGGGTGAGTGAAGTCTGGGCTTCCCTGCTTAGGCTGCTGCCCCCGCGACCCGACCCCGGATAAGCGGAAGAAGATGATGTATGGATGTTTTTAGCACTTATTCTCTTAGAAGGACCCTGCTCTATTTACAAAAGAATGTAAATCACACCCAATGAAGCATTTATTTGCTAGTCTAAGTTATTTAAGGTGGTATTAAATCTGCAAATGATACCCCACAAGTTGACACACTATACAAACTTCAAATAACAGTTAACCAAAATCATCCATCTGTGACTGACTAAGAATTTTTCAATGATTACTAGTTGCAAATATTTGAGTTTCAACAGTCAAGTGACTATGTTTCAGGATCCCTTCCTATTATCTGAATCTGTCTGCAGTATACCTACTGTAAAAGAGCATTTTTTAAGCTCTGAAGTTTTGGCCTAAGGTTACCTACACTCAGGTTGAGCATCACCCTCTGAATGAAGTCAAAGGTGTTCCTAAGCTTTTTTGGATAATCTAGGGTAGATTGCATTCTGAGGTCCTCCTGACTAATTTTGTAGCTTTATAAAATTAACGGTTAGTTAAAATGCGGTCAATAAATCTGGGCAGAGCTCTCATATGTGTAGCTAATTTAACAGGCTCTCTGTGACAAATGAAAATCATTGCTGAGAAATGTAAACACTCAGTGGAGTTAAGTCAATACAAGTCTATGCAAGTCTATACATTCAAAGCCATCCACAAAGGCGCTGAAAGGCGCTGCCAAATAAAATGTATTATTATTCATTATTATTATTAAATAACGTACCTAAAAACTCAAAAAATGCTTCTTCACATGCCTGGGAAGCCTCTCCTGAAAATTGCTCTGAGCATGTGCACTACTGAGTTCCTTGTTCACCCCTGTAACACAAGCTCAGTTAACTCAAGTGAACCGAGTTTTATACCTCTTTCAGGCTTAACGAATACATCACTCACATTATCTGAGTTTAAGTAACAGGATAGTGAGAAATAAGTAACATATACTAATGTCATTTAAGTAAGCATATGTATTGCCATTTAGAATGTAGGGAAATCCAACAAAAAAAACTAAACTAACCTTGACAAAAAGAAAAACTGTAAATAATGACAGCAACAAACAAAACAACAAGTTTCCATGAATGGTGAACATATCTTATCGTATATTATCTGAACGTCATCTCTAACACACTGACAGTGCAATTTCTGCCTGTGTTGTGGTTGTACCTCGACAGAGGCACAGTCAGATGCACTGACATTTTCAGATACAGTACTCACAGGTGTCAAGAGCCGTCTAAATGCTGGCAATGATCTCTGATTAAAAGTTTTTGGCAAAGATGAAGCCACCTTTTTTTCAAAACCAGGCTATTCAACTTGGGATAATGAGCTTTGTTATCTTTAATGCATTCATTTATTTCGTAATGGTGAGATAACAACCTGTTATCCCGTGATAATGAGATGATTATTTCGTGATCTGAAGATAGCAGAATAAAAATAGACTGTTATATGGCCATATTTTTGTGCTATGGTGATATGTATACTCTTATTCATGCCTATAAAGCTCCATTGAAATTGAAACTGAAAAAAAAATGTAGCAACTAAGGCCGCTCTCGGCTTCCGTACTCTTGGCTTCGGTAGGAGAAGGATTATCCATCATACCTTGTACTCGTCACGTTTAGAATTTTTGCATGTGCCTCGTCAAAAGCCTCGGTGGTTGCTCGGTCGCTTAAACAATCAAATAAGTATAACGTTCATACTGAAACCAACACCTCTTCAAAAGAGCGCACAGTGACATCTAGTGGGCAGGAGCTGTACACGCAGAGTTGAATGAGGTGTATACAGTAGTACATGAACCTGTTAATATTGGTGTGTTGTTTCAAACCATTTAAGTTTTGCATAAAATTAAAAAAAAGGTTGAACTTGTGGACAGGGGAAGGCAGATCATTTTTTTACAGATGCACGGGGAGGGCAGAGAAAAATTCTAACAATAAAATAGAGAAAACAGATAATTTAAAAAAATATATATACATAAAAATCAACCACTTCCAGCCCACCTATAAATATTGCATCGTCCCTTAGTTTCTTCTCCCATGTTTATGACTTAAGAACAGGTAGTATAAGGTTTTGCTAGGACAATCTCTCTGTGGGAGAGGTTGGAAAAAGCCTTGAATTAGCCTGATTTATAATTTTGCCTTTTTGTGGAGGGAGTAAGCAAGTGCACCCGCCGTTCAACAGAAAGCTACATGACATGACATTGTTCGTTCTGATAAAACAGTTTATTTAGATAAAACATATGAAAAACAGTTGATAAATTGATAAAATTTTATTTTATTTTATTTTATTTTATTTTATTTTATTTATTTATTTTTTTCTTTATTTAAATTAACCTTATTAATAAGATCCAACTTTAGTGGTGAGTGAAACCGGAGCACCCGGAGAAAACCCACACAAGCAAGGTTTTGCGCCAGCCTCGAACCCTAATAAGGGAATTAACTCAAGAGGTGGGCTGGCCTCTAATCTTAATGCAAAACCCAGGTCAGCTCCTAAACCTTTCGTCTTCCTCAGCATTGGGGTACAGCTGGATAACCACCTCTTGAGTTTACTGCCTTGTTTCAGCAGCCATCCCTCTTTTTCTTCCGGAACATTCCAAAGAAGCGCCTAAAGAAACCGCCTTTCTTCACCTTGGAGCCCTGTGGGGGGCTCTGCGTCATGAATGGATGCTGCAGAACCTCCATGGGTTTGATGCGCTGCTCGGGGTCCAGATGCAGCATTCTTTTAATCAAGTCCATCAAGAGGCGTCGATCCGTCTGGTCTTCTCTGTTGTTCACCATTAGCTGCTCAAGGTCATCAAGACACCTTACTCTTGGGACACATTCATCCATAGTTTCTTCCCCAGTATCGGACGTAAACTGTTCCGGTGTCTTTAAGGTCCAGCACTGTTGGCTATTGCTGTTTCTGTTGTAGAAGTATTCGGTGGCCATCCCAGATTCCAGCATATGGTCTGGTGGTTGGCCCTGAGTTTTGATGATTAAACGCAGCGTATCAAAAACCCCAGGGGCATTGTAGAGTCGACGACCTGTAGCCAGCTCCACCACTACTAGGCCCAAAGACCACATATCAATTGCCTCATTATAAGGAATTTGTAGCAGTACTTCTGGTGCCATGTACCCAGGGGTCCCAATAAAGCAACCAAGCTCAACATCAGACACTGGACAGGCAAGGCCAAAGTCAATCAGTTTGACCTTGAGTGGCTGCTCCTGTGGGTTCACAATCATAATATTGTTTGGTTTGATGTCGCAATGTAGAACTTCCAAAGAACTTAGGTGGTGAAGTGCTGTGGCAAGCTGATGAATAAGTGGTCTTAACTCTCTTGTGGTAAGACCCTCATACCTTCTATCAAGTAAGTATTCATCCAGGCTTTTGTTGAGAAGTTCAAAGCTCAGGCACGTATAATCTCTGTAAGAGAAAAAGCCATTCCACTTAACCATGCTGCTTGTGTCTAGATCCAGACTCCGCAGTCTCTCCAGGATGGAAATTTCTTGCCTTATCATGGGATCATTCTCAGGGTTGTTTTTGATAGCTTTGATGGCCACCACCTCATTTGTTTCAGTATTGAGGCATTTGATTACAACACCAAATCCTCCCTCCCCGAGGGCAGAAATCATTTTATGGCACTCCCCCATTTGGCTCCCTGCAACTACCTGGATTTGGTCTTCTGTAGCGATCTCATTAGATGTATCACTTATATTTTGTCCTATTATCGGATCATCCCAAATTACTCCAGGTGATTCCGCTATCTCTAAGCTAGAGTCAGGATTGGCATTCTCTGAGAGGTTTTGTTGCAGAACCTCCAGTTCTTCTGCTGCAGCTATCTCATCAGATTGTCCACTCTGTTCATGAATGGAAGTTGATGATGGAGGAAAGTTTTGCAAATCTACATGCGAAGACACGTTCTGGACACCGCTGTGATTTGAATTTGGTCCTGCTGTCCGATGTAGTTGAAAGACTTCAGGTGTTTCTTGGTGGTCCTCTATTCCAGTGCCGGTATTATGATTGGCGCTCTCTGGGAAACTCTGCGTCATGAATGGATGCTGCAGAACCTCCATGGGTTTGATGCGCTGCTCAGGGTCCAGATGCAGCATTTTTTTAATTAAATCCATCAAGAGGCGCCGATTTTGTTGATCTTCTCTGTTGTTCACCATCATCTCCTCAAGGTCATCAAGACACTTGGGCACTTGAAATCGTCTTTTTCGAGGAGAGGATCCTAACTCTGCCTCAGTTTCCTCTGGTTCCTTTAAAATCCATCGCTGCTGGCCATTTCTTTGATGTTTAAAGAAGGAATTGGTTGTAAGCCCACAGTCCAGCACATGGTCTGGTGGCTGGCCCTGAGTTTCACTGATGCAGCACAGCATGTCATAGTCTGTGTAACCAGTGTAGAGGGGGCGGCCTATAGCCAGTTCCGCTGCCACCAGGCCCAGCGACCACATGTCGATTGCTTCATTGTAAGGAATTTGAAGCAATACTTCTGGTGCCCTGTACCAAACTGTCTGTACACAGACACCAGGATCAACATCAGACACTGGATGTGCCAGGCCAAAGTCAATCAGTTTGACCTTGGGTGGCTGCTGCAGGCGGTCCACTACCATAATATTCTCTGGTTTTAGGTCCGCATGCATGAGTCCCATGGAACTCAGGCGAGTAAGTGTTGTGGCAAGCTGCTTAATTACAGATCTCAACTCTGCCATGGTAAGAGCCTTTTTATATCTGCACTGAACGTAATCACGCAGGCTTTGATCAAGAAGTTCAAAGTTCATGCAGATGCGATCCTTGTCAAAGCAAAAGCCATTCCATTTTACGATGTTGCAGGTGTCTGGATCTAGACACCGCAACTTCTTCAGGGTGGCAATTTCCCTTCTTGCTTGGTGAAAAGTGATGGGGTGGTTCTTATTAACTTTTGTGGCCACTAAATCATTTGTTTCAATATTGCGGCATTTGGCCACATAACCATAGGCACCCTCTCCAAGCAATTTCTCCACCTTATAACACTTTCCAAGTGTACTCCCTGGATGAATCTGAACTTCATCTGCTGTGGCCATCTCGTCTGAGTGAAATAAATTTTTTTATGTTTTTTGTAATCTTCAAGCTGCTGTGCAAATGTCTTGTCTGTATAGCTCTAGCTTTGGTTAGGTTAAGTACTTAATATTTGATGAATCACGGGTTCCTGTTCTGGTGTTCTGTTGATAACTGATGTACATTGAAATTCTACATATGTACATATTCTTTCTTGTATTGCACATCAAAGGATTAATGACACACATCAAAGGCAGGCTTTGATGTGTATCGTGTGTGTATGTGTGTGTGTGTGTGTGTGTGTGCGTGCGTGTGTGCGTGTGCATGTGTGTGCGTGTGCATGTGTGTGTGTGTGCGTGTGCATGTGTGTTCATGTGTGTGTGGTGAGAGAATGTGAACATGTGTGTGGTGAGAGAATGAGACCATGCGGTTCTATTCTATTCTATTCTATTCTATTCTATTCTATTCTATTCTATTCTTATCTATTCTTTTCTTTTTTATTCTGTTCTGTTCTATTCTATTGACCAGACAACTATTGGTTTGAATCATTTGTATCAGTGACAAAAAAATAAAAACGAGGAACCGACTCATTGCTCACCTCATTATGATTAAGCGTCATTACAACTGAAATTTTGTCCCTGCAGTGTGAATGCAGTTAATGTGTTAGCGTCAGTTGTGGAAGGTAAATTTTTCTTTTTTAAGTTTCACTGTCCTTCTTTGCTTATGTCTTTGCACTTCAGGGCCACCATAACCATCCCCTTGATCATCAACACCTGCATTTTTAAATTACTTGCCTCTTGTCTTTTAATTGTTCAGATGTTTATAGGCTTTTCCCTTGAGTTCCCTTTTTTCTTAATTTGCATGCTTACCCTTGTATGTTCATCACAAATATTACATAAATATAAAGTAAGTACTTAAGTACCGCAGCAATAAAGGCAAGGTCAGATATGAGCTGGGAGGTGAAATTAAGTGGGTAACAAAAGTGATTGGTAAGGGCAGAGGTAGAGTGTAGAGTGTAAGGTGTTGATCTGCACAAAGGCCAGGTGAAGAGGACAAATTGAAGATGGGCAATGTGAGAGATTAGGTGGCAAAGTGTGGCAGAAAGAGAGATATGGAAAAGAAACTGAGAAGAGACACTGCTTAAGAGTAGAGAATGGAACATGGGACAAATAAGGGACAAGAAATTGCAGATAACTGAACCAGGTAAAACTGTGTGCCAACTATACACTTTACACTTGCTTCGCAGTCTCTAAGGTGATCACATCTGATGTAGAGAACTACTGTAAGCCAGTGAGTCTCAGACTTTTTCCTGCATTCCTCTTTTTAGAAGCTGAAAAAGTATAGGTCCAATTATCCCAAAATTTTATTAACAAAAAAAATTACAGGAGAGGCAACCAACAAAATTTCATAGTTCAAGTAAATACAGATCATGATGAGTCACTCTATTTTTGCTTTTCCTCAAATACACCACAGCCTCAATTATTTATCTCTATTTAAAGGGTCAGTTGACCATAATTGCTAATTTATTTCCTCAATTTCATTTGTAGTGTCTATTCATGCAGATGTGCATGTTTTTGCACAAGAATCCATCCGAGATTTCTGCCTTTATCAAAACACAAGTAAGTTCATTGGAATTTCCGCAGACCTCACTATAAATAATTTTAATTGGGACTATTTTTTATTTTCTAACAAAGCAAAGAATATAGTGGTATTTACATTAAACTTTCAAAACTATGAGGTCTGTGGGAATTCTACTGAAGGAATATTTCAATCGAGCAAATAAAACCCAACCTAGCAGCAACCTTATCTGATGTCGGCCTGTATGTACCTCAGTTACTGCACTCTGTGGCAATCAGTAACCAAACCAGAGTTGAAGCCATTAGAGGGCTGTGCACGTACTGGAGTTACTCAAGATAAGTGTTATTGTAAATGGGTTTTTTTTATTGCTTTTTGAAATTATACAGTAGTTTCCATTTATCACTGTAATAAAGCATGTAGACACCCTTCAAAAGATCATTTCAAAGGAACAAAATTAAGAACAGCATTTAATACATTGTCTGTCTGGACTGCAGCTGATATGGTTTCAGATAAATGGCTTCTTTTTATGCTATAGCTAACCCCTTTTTTTAAATGGTCCCTGTTGCTGGCAGGGAGGAATACTGTACCTTTAATTAAGGTTTTTGCTATCTTGGCTCTACAGACAGACCATTACAGCCACACATTATTAAACCAGCCGCAACCAGTGAGAGATATCTGCAGGGTAATTTTACTACAGAATTCTCCTTAAAAATTCTGGTTTAGAGAAAATTACCAACAGACTTTAATTATTCACAGGTTTGTTAAAATCAGTGCTTCATATTTACAAGTCAGTTGGTAAAATGATCATTGTAGAGCAACAGCAACAAAGTTTGACAGCAAGCATCTTGTTGCTGCCTAAAAGCAAAACAAGCAGTATATATAAGATAAAGCAATGACAATAATGAGAAGTTTTGTTAAAAAAGGTTAAAGAGACTTAGTAATATATTCATGGTAGTTTGGTTGTTTACTGCAAAGACATCTGTGCTAACATTTCTGAACCCTGTTGAAAGCCAATGTAATGTAATGTTACATTAGTTTATGATACCGCTGATCAGCTAGCGTTAGCTAACTGTGAAGTTACATGCAGTCTGTGTATCATGCAAAGACAATTAATTTGTTCCACATTGTGCCAGGTAATGTTAGAGAGCTGATAAGGCTCTTTAAATCTTATAAAAAATGTGTTCATTTTCTTATCTCCTATTTATCAACAGATCGTTTTAGTGTTTCAGCACTCAGTGCTTTTAGTGTGTCAGCACTCAGGAGTCAAATATAGCTTAGTCTAAAATATATAGTTTGCCAAAATATAAGTTTACAAATGTGTAACTTTACTTACCTCCTCTGTAAACATGATGCTGTATAATCACTTTCACTCTGCTGTGCATCAAAGCTGACGCTCAGAATGCCGGCTCTCGCTCGCACGAGCATGATAGCAGGAGCAAGCAACAGGTTACTGGGTGCAGTTCATCTAACAGCCACCGTTGTCACAACACAGTATTTCTGAAAGTTCAACAGAGGACTTTTAAGGTAGGGAAAGGGTTAGCTCGTCACTTATTCTCATGTGCTGTACTTTGAATTTTTAAGGTTTGTTTAGGATGCTTATTAGTCAAAAATGGGTCAGAATTTAAAAATTAAACTTAAATTGGATAGGTGAATTTTGGAGTGTCCCATGCTTACACCACTTAGGGACATGCCCACTGACACTCTACATCGGGTTTCACTCAGCTTCCTTTGACCAGGCCTCATTTTTGATTCAGAAATGTCTTTAAAAAAATGGCAGCCTACACACATCCCATGCCTGTCATTTTACACAAAACATTGTATTACTCAGAATTTTCACAATTATACTTTTTAATGAAGTTGTTGGAAAGCTGCTTTTTTCCAAGATGATAACCTCCTGAGTATTAAAGTTGTGATTAAATTTCCACTGTAGGTTATTGTAATTTTATTTGGGCGCTTGAATCACTCCAAGGCTGATAAATAAAAATTTTGGTTATACATAGTCATTGTATCCTTAGCTGTGATAAAGGTTTGAGAAAGGCTGGATTTCTGCCTAACATTGTGTTTAATAAAACCCATTCTGAGTAAAGCCTGCACTGGTCTCTGTCCAAGGTGCTGATCTTAGGACACCCTGGAGACACAAGAGATGTCTCGCTAAGCACTGTTGATTAAGATTCTTTCTTCCTATAGCATTTGTCATTTCATACATCAGTTATACTTAAGAATGCTTCACAATTCATTCTTCAGGTATTGCACCATTAGTGAGTATATTTAGTTATAGTTATTAATAGTGTTTTCTTAGTGTGTGTTTATGTCTTAACTTGCTGTCCACGTTTGTGTGCCTGCTGTATCATGGATGACCAAATTATGAAAAAATTTAGGGTAAGGGTGAGCAAGGTCATGTGACCACAGTTGGTGTGGTCTCCAGTATATGACATTATTTTATCTATTCTCTGTTGTTTGTCAGAAATGTATTACAATGGATTGCATCAGCAAAAGCTCAAAACGTATTACAAACAACAGCCATGGCTCAACCCATCTCAACTGCAGCATCCCTACTTTCAGCATTCACACTGGCAGTGATTCAAATAAAATAGCAAAAACTGCAACTTCAAAGGCATGCATTAATATTTGGTCAAAAAAAAGTTTAAAACAGATAGTTATGCGTAAAATAAATGCAATGAATATGTCTCATTTTCAGAGTCTTAGCTAGCTTTACAGCAACCATGGTCATTTAAATCAGGCATGTTCAAGTGTTTAAAAAATGACCTGAATATAATATTTTGATAAATTTAAATCATTGTTGGGTTACTTAGTTTGGGGGGATCCACTCTACAACACAACTTACTCCAAAACTTTTGTGTTCGAACAGCAGCAGTGTAACACAGTCTATTGTTGCCACACACAAGTAACTAGGAGTCCCAAAGGTGCAACTGGGCTGAAAAAGCTCATTGAACCGTCCTTTCAAGCACTAATCTAACAGGCAACAGGACATTCAAGCAAACAAAAAGCCTGGCTATGCCTGTCCGAGGGCAACACCAAAAGAGTGTTTCACCATGATCAGTATCCAATGTTCTAATGGGCCATGACAAAGCAACACTCATGTCTGGACAGGATTTGGGATTCTATGACAATTGTTTGTAATTTGGGCTTTTCTAAATTTTTTCAGAAAGTCCATTCACCCTGTTTCAGCAAACTATTATCATAAACATCTGAACATGCCACTAACCAAGGTCTGTATATCAGGTAGTATGGATAAGTATAAAGCCCTATTAAGGATGCACAAATATCTGCCAGTGAAGTTAATCCATGATTTAATTTACTGGTCTGCTCACCTCACTAACAGCTGTCTCTCTGCTACCTTACTCAGACATTGATTCTGTTGAAAGATGAAAAGTGGCACAGTCTATCGAGACTATTGCACATGCTGTCTCAATACTGTGTACAACTTTTAGAAAGTATATGAACATTACATGTACAAAAAGAAAGACTTGGTCAGGACCCCCTTTAATGTGTTTAAGATGCTCAAATCCCTCCTGCCTCTGAACTTTTCTAACATGTGGTTACTTTGTGAAGTAGATGCAGTTTTAAACACTTGTTTAATGTTATGCAATAGTTGCAAT
This sequence comes from Acanthurus lineatus, assembly GCA_029814665.1. Taxonomy (NCBI): domain Eukaryota; kingdom Metazoa; phylum Chordata; class Actinopteri; order Acanthuriformes; family Acanthuridae; genus Acanthurus; species Acanthurus lineatus. The sequence goes on along the minus strand of JAPZDV010009808.1, from coordinate 28,416 downwards.
TCGGTTGGTTTGGGCACAAAACTTATTGTTAGGTTTACGCAAAAAAAAAAAAACTTGGTAAAGATCCATGTATGATTTTCATCTAGACTGGGACTTGAATCCTGGTCTCCTGGCACACTTTCATGCATCAAGATGGAGAAAATAAACAATTAACATCTTGTATTAAATCAGGTAAATATGCATTTAAACCAGTGTTTAAGGTAGTGCCCTGACAGCTCATATTTCCCCAGTCCCATAAGTGAATCAGTCTTTTAAGATGTGAAGCAGTTACAGTGATGGAGGTTTATCACCTTAGAATAAAGTTCAGTGCCGTGCTCAGCACTTTGGAAAATGACCTTAACTTAGGCAGCAAACTTCTTGGATCAAACAGCAGCTCCTCTGTAGGGGGAAAGTTATCAGAGGGTGCAGCAGTTAAATATTTACCGGTATGCGTTATCCAACCTTAAGTGTTGCTGCCTTTAGCAGTGGTAAAAAAGAGTTCCTCCGCTCTGCTCTTACTCTTCAATGTGTGTTTAATCTACAGTGGAGTGTTGACTGACTGGCATAATGTAAGTTGAAGAGCTTCCCTGCAGGATGAGAGGGACAGATGTGTTTTGCTCATTTGTTTTGCTTGTTCTTAGGATGTGTTGCTGTTTCTCCAAGGAACCAACTCCCACAGATCCAGAGAAAAAAAATACTAGTGAACTAATACTGATGTTCTGTTTGCTTGCCTGACTCAGTGTCTCCTCCCACAAACTGCATGTAACAGAAACTGCCTCCAATTATTTATGGATCTTAATTGACAAAAAGACTGAAAATTCTTGATTACAGCACTGATTTAACAAAAAATCTATCATAAATACATAATAATAAACCAGTAAATCTTAAACCACCCTAATAAAATCATGTATTCAGTGAAACAGCCTAAAACATTAAGAAAAGCAGAGTTTGTAGTATAGCAGGATTTTTTTCTATAGCCAAACTTACTATAAATTTCTTTTAGAAGGAACTGACCCCCCTCTCTCTGTGCTTCTTCTGTCACACTTTCCCATCCTGGCTTTGTCTCTATAGGATTCAGGTGTGAAAGCACAGCTATAATTACTGAGCTTGTGTCAACTGCTTCAAACGCTGCCCTGGCAGCTGCTCTCTGGCCTCTTCACCACAAATCCCCACATCATCAGCCAATCTCGGCAAATGAATCATCTCTTTAATGTAGCACCTCAACCTTTTTCCTTCTTTCAAAACCTAACTGTGGCATTTCAGAGGAATCGTTGCAGAACAATAAAGAGTGCAGGGGTGGGATTGTTTTCATTTTGATTTCCAATCTTTTCTCTTACATGCGTCACTATGGAAGAGCATCAAATTTCTCAATTTTCTTTAATAACAGAAGATATATTGTTTGTTGTAGTTTTGTTTTGTATTGAAAGAATCTCATTTCCAAGAAACATCTTCAAATATTGAAAAGCTTGTGGTAGAAAATGAACACTGGGGTTACACACTTCACCTGTTGTTATATTCTGCTGGCTTACACTCCATCACTATGACTCACAGGTGTCCACTGAATGTGCCGTCTGTCCTGTATTCCTCTAAAATGTCCCCATATTGTTAGTTTTATTTAGTTAAATTTCTTATCCAAATCATTATTTTATAAGCATCTCTTTCCCAACTGTGATAATTCTTAATAAGTAAGAGAAAAAAAAACGACTGATAATCATCGCTGCCTTATGCATTTCTTTCCTAACCTAACCTCAAAAAAAACACCTACCATCAGCCTCATCAACACATATCTCCTAGAAATAACTCTAACATTATAAGATGAAGGATAACATCTTTATATGTTTATGTATAAATAAACAACGGAAGGTCATCCAAAAAATTTTCTACCTGGTGCATGTAATTATTTCTGATTCTAGGTGGTTTCTGCAGATGTAAAGTGCAGGGAAAAAAATGACAAAAAAACTAAATTCTTGAAACTGTCACATAAAAAACAGCCAACATGTGCCCAATGCTACAGGGCTCCAGTACTTTGTGCTTTTCCAGTCCACAGCTGGACTCTTGCAAGGGATTTCTACCCCCGGTCATATTCTGGAAGCCCCTGCTACAAGATATATTACAGCTAAATGAAATCAGTCAACCAACATTGCACAATATTTACATACAAAAACATTTCTCTGCACATTGGCACATCAAGAAAATCTATGCTGACACTTAGGTATCATCATTGCCTATTTATTTTGGCCTCTTAAAGAGCATTTCTGCAGTCCCGACAGAAACACCCCTCTTTACAGGCTTACACATGGTACATCCTTAGTCTCCCCTCTATAGAAGCCTTTGGACTCTTTTATTGTTTGGCAGTCACACCAGGAAACTCTGTATTAAGGCGATAAAGGTGGCTGAATACAGAAATTCACAAAACATTAATTAACCCAAGAATAATTCAATAAAATGGTACATTTAGGTTTATTGTGTTTTGAACACTGGGTAAGTAGTGCATCACTGATATTAGCATATCTAGCATATCATTACAACTGGCAGCAGTCCAGTGCAACTAGAAACTAGAACTGTACGATCCTGGGCTCCTAAGTTGGAACTGTTACATGGAGTTACCCCACGTCATGTCAGATCAGATAAAGGCTTCTCTCTGTTTTCTGGAGCATTTGCAGTATACAGGTTGTTTAAGAAGGCTAAACATGTTGAAATCTCTGGCAGAAGCAGGTCCAAACAAGGACAGAAAGTGGATCTTTGTATGCACCGTGGTAACTTCACAATTTGCCCTTAACAATATTCCAATCTTATTTATTGTATAATAAGTATTGCCGGGAAATGTTGTGAAACTAATTATAAGACACTGTGCCCCTGACCTCATTTGGCTGTATTATCCTGCATCATTAATCACTATTCACAGTGACTTGTAATTTAAATGAACTTCATTTCTACTTTTTTCTGGCTTTAACTTTTTTTACTTCCTGTATCCCCTGAGCTGTTTTCTCTGCCCACCACAAGTCACCATTTGTCTTTGCATTACATATTTGTCTGTTTTTTTGTTTGTTTGTTTGTTTGTTTTTGTTTGTTCATTTTTATTTACTTGTCATTTAAATTATCTTCAGTTTAGTTAGAGGTCATATTGGGACCTGGAGACAGGACACTGTATTTCTAATGAACTTTGAGCTGATTGAATTTTAATGACAGTATTAACTTTTACTGAATAACCTTTACATTTCACCTCCTTTTGAAGGATGACAGAGAAAATGTAGCTTTCTTCCTGAATAACTTCTGAACAACACCAGTTCCTTTGTTCCTTTTTAAGCAGTTTTGCTCTGGTACATACAGTTTCCAGGAAATATCACGGCCTTGCACTTTGGTCCAGTCATTGGGTAAGGCACTCACTTTCTTCCGCCTACTCACTTTTGTACATACCTAAATGCCAGCAATCAACATGAAAGCCTTGCAAACTAACAGTGACAGACTACAGTCAGTCTTTGTAGAATTTGTCTAAGGAGTGTGGATGATGGTTCAAATTACCTCTTTAAGTTTAGCGTGAAATACCTGAACAATATGTTAAATAACTTGAAATGAAATATGCACTGACAGCAGAATGAATTATACTAACTCCAATGATCCACCAACTTTTCCTCTCATCAAAATTAGATCTGTCAGGGGACATTTGTTGCATTATGTTCCCCATCGCCCTCTCCCATCATCTCCTCTCAACATTTATTACTTTGAAATGGGCCTGTTGCTTGGCCTTCAACAGCTTCATTGAGAATCACTCATCCAAACAACTTAACACTTCACTTCCTTGTGTCCTCAGCAATACAGCACCCGGCTTGTTTCTGTGTATTGCAGCTTTGTGACTGACTGCACAACTGCCATATTTTAGGGGTCTAGAGGTGCTAGTAAACCAATGCTGTGCCAATATTTGTTGTCACAATGTGTGAGAGGTCAAGACCTGCTTCTCATAATAGCTGTAACATTTCCTAAACAACTACACACTTGATAACCCATTTCCTTTGGTTCTCAGCAACACACCTGCCAAGTGTGAAATAGATAAAAAAAAAAAAAGATTGCTGGGAAAGTAATCAAACACACGTACACACATAAACACATACAGCATATACAGAACTTCCTCTTTTGTTTACTACTCCTGGCTGTTAAATTAAAAAAGACTTGAGGTCCTGCAAAAAAACTCAGTCTGCCTCAGCTAATTTGTGTGTGTGTGGGTGCGTGTGTGTGCGTGGGTGTATTGAAATTTAGCAGATGCTAACATGCTAACTTGCTTAACAAATATATTATAAAAACACCAGTCCAAGAGATTCAAATAACCAATTTAGTTGTGCCCTAAAGTGTGCAGACTACAAGAGAGGCACACTTATTGTTTCAGCTGCAGGGGAGAATTAATGCATATATTTAAATAACAAAAAAATAAATAAACACTCACCTCAAACATTGCGACTACTCAGCATGTTAATGTAACATACTGGCCCAGTCAGCACAGTTTACACACTGACCCTTTTATTAAAATGTGCACAAACTCAACAATGATGTTAATAACGCACTGAGTATCTGTCCTGAAAATAAATCAATACAGTTTTCGAGCTCACTCAACTGATTAATTCGGCTCAGGAGTCGGAGATGAATGCTCAAACTTGCTGCTGCTTTGGGTTCATTTTGCTGCACTTGTTCTTCGGTTGATGGCCTTCATTGAAGCTGTGAATGAGAGATGGAACATTATTCACACTGAAGTTCAGTTTGGTTTGACTTTATTTTGCAGCTTTATGCTCTAATCCTTCTGACATTTTTTCAGAAGCACTCGGTCTGTTGTAGTATTGATTGCTAAAGTTGTTTCAGTTAGTTTAATGGCTCCAAGAGAACACCGATAATATCGCACACTGCATCAAAAAATAAATTTAATTTGTTAATTGGTTAAAATGCTATGCATTTCAAATGTGACAGTGTCCTCTTTGATTGGACTGAGATTGATTTATTTTCTGGTTCTATCTTTGCCTGCTTTAATCTGCTGAATTACAGTGATTTAAAGTATCTGCAAACTGTTGAGACAAACAGGGCCAAGTTCCTTATCCTTTGAAAGGCGAGTTCAACCGCAATATAACTCGCACAATAAATGATCATTACTTCCACAGTATGCCATTATTATAGTCTAGAGAGCGCTGCCCGACCTGTATATTATACATAATTCTAGGCTCTTTATGTTTGTCTTGAGAGTTGAGTCGTTGCAGAGGTGAGACTTCATTTACTCAATCATGGACAAAACCAGAAATCTTCAATTCATTTGGAGGTACGAACACAAATCAAGTAAACTAAAGAATCTTCATAGTGCATCAATCCTGCCAGTTCTGCAGAACTTTCTGCTGGTTTTTCCAATTCAATTATGCAAAAATAAATAAAACATAAACAACTTTACCAGAGCAGCAGATTTATAAGCAGCTGCTGCTTCTTCTGTCATTGTTGAGTAGGCTAGAGTGGAATATTGAGATGAAAGAGCCCTTGAGGGGATGTTCAAATCAATCAACTTAATGCCCATGCTTTTTTCCATGGCACTGAATAAAAACCAAAAAATATATTTTATCATATTTTGTGTTTTCTGTGTTATTTATCATATTTGTAAATCCATGTCTCCTCTCATTCTGGCTTCCCAGATGTAAATCACACAAACTCCAAACCTATCTCCCTGTGATCAACATGCAGCTCTAACTTCACTCTCATCTGTAAAGTAGACAGTGTACCCTGATGTTCATAAAAGGATTTAAGACACATTCATGGCCACCACAGTTTTCTGATTTATTGCACTTTATTCCCCATGGAGCTGCATTCCACTCTGACACACGCTTTTATTTGCTGCTACTGGAGTCGGCCTTGCCCGGAGCAGGGAAGATAGTGTTTCCAGGAGAGATTTGTGGTCACGAGTGAGCACATTGGATGAGTGACAGACTTAAGCTCGCCTGCCTCCAGTTAAGCACACGTTCATGCTCGCAGTGTGTAGCAATAAGCGACTGACAGGTGCAGGTCAGCGCCACACTCACTCCTAATGGAGTTTGTCAAGCTATTTGCATGTCCTGGAGAATTCCTCGGTCAATCCCAGCAGGGGAGAAAAACTGTGCTCGGGAAGACATCTGTGTCATCATGAATAATTGGATCCTTCAAAGAATTTTTTTTTATTCTATGGGGCAACCCCAAACACTTGCAGTATATTTACATCATTTCAAAGGCTCATCCATAGAATATACTCAGTCTCTTCTAGCTTTTTATGATAAATATTTTACATTCATTCCCTTATTTTTTTCATGCATTGGGATTTGATGAATACATTATCCCGCCGGTCACTAGTGAACACCAGTCGCTGCGTATGTCTAGTATTTACAGTGTCTCAACACTTCTCAGTGGACACAAATAAAGACGATAATATGGGAATCCGACCGTGTTCCTCAGAGAAATAACAATGGATCTTTCCATGCCGGCTGATTTAAAGTACTGTCAAAGAGGTGCAATTTAATTTACAGTACAGTTATCAAAGACTGAAGAAAGAATGTAGATTTACTGCAGATGTGGAGAAAAGGAAGTGACTGCCAGCAGAACATTTTGCTCCACAAAGTGCAGTGAAAGGCCATGACATCTGGAGAAGATTACATGAGACTATACAGCCTGTGTTTGACCTCTCATTGACAGTCTGTTATTTCAAATCACACAGTAAAATGTGGGAATCGCTTTAATATAATATATTATATAACAGTATACTTTGAGGAACAAGTCTGCTTTTTATTTAAGAATAAAACCAGATTTTTAGGATTTAGCTATAGTCATATGCATCAGCTGTGACACAGGTGTTAAAGTGAGAAAGCAGAGACAAAGTTCAATTTGGGCTATGCAAATGGAATAACTAAATAAATGAAAACTGCCTGCTTAAATCAGTTCTGCTAAAATGTATATGAGGTTTAACTGTGAAACAAATTAGTTCAACTTTCAGACTAAATAATGAGCATTTAACACTGCATATTTTGGACTCCGTCAATTAAAATGCTTCCCTGTTTCCTCATCTGGCTGTAACTTTGCAATAATTCAAAAGTGAAAGTAACATGAGTTTTTGATTGGTCAGTTGTTTTATACAGTAATTGGGTTGTTTTGCTTCAGTTGCTTCTAGTGTAAAATGTTTTATCTGGTCATTAGCATTTTTTAATGAATTTAGAGTTTATATATGCATTTCTCTCTTATTTTGATGTAGTGCATTTTAGAGAGATGTCCCAAGTTAATCCTAATGTTCAGTAAAGCCAATTAGATATTTTCCTCATGAACTGCACCACTGCTTAGGTTCACCACAGCTGCAGATGAGACTGAATATGAGATCATGTTCATCTGAAAAATCAGTGACTGAGTTTGGGAAAATGTATGAGCTCCCTTCAGTCAGATACTAATTATCTGTCGCATGGGGCTGCATATAAAACATTAAGATGGTATCTTCTTTTTGTCTCTTTCACTGACATGTCACATCAGTTGTTGCTAATTGAGATGAGCAACATAATTGCCGCCCACTTGTCTGCTGTCTGGCATCCTGTTTGTGCCTGTCGAAGAGTGTTTGTAAGGAAAGAAGCTCCATTATTTCAAACTGCTGTAAAACAGCATGTGTACTGAAAGTTAAACCAGAGTGACACATCATCTCCAGATAAATAATCTAGCTGATCATCAATTTCAGGAGTCAAATTCTTCCGGTATTAAAAGTGACTTGTTTGCAAGTTATTTTATTACTAGTCACTTTTTCATTTTGCTATGGCAGTCAACGGCACCAAATCCCACACTGAGCTCCTAGATCACTCTACTATGTTTTTTAAACTACACAGAGCTTAACTTTAATAATCTATTAAAATAATTCTTTAATTAGAGTGTGCCGAAATGCATTTCAATGAGTCAATATAACAGAAGTGAGGATAGCAGCATTTGAGATGCTTATGGACAGGCAGTGATGTGCCTTTGGCTGCACGCTCTCCTATCGATCCCTGTGAAGGAATGGATGGTGAAGCCTCCAGTCCTAATTGGCTCATTATTACCAAATCATGGCCACGCACACACACGATCACTCTCAGTATGTGAAGAAGTGCCAGTAAAAAGATTATCAATCACTGTGTTCCGTATTTATTTTAGATGAAAGTGGAGCTGAACATTAAAGGGCCTGAGCCGACAAGCTCTGGGAACAGTTCTTCCTCTCTTCCCTCTTTAATTCTAGCTTTCCCACATGGGCACTAAATGTCACATCTGTGATTCTGAGCCTGTTCATGGCAATAATCGAACTCGCTAACAAGGATGACATTAAAAATTTGGACATTTTAATTGTCCTCTTGGCAAAGAATAGTCCCGTTAAATAGCAGCATGTGACTTTTCAAGCACAGAGCTGCTCGCTCGTCTCTTGTAAATGTCAGCTACAATCAACAGTTTTTATGTCTATGATGAATTGTGTGCAATTTCTTGTGGAATTTTCTACCTGTTTATCCACCATTCAAGCCTCATGCTTCATCATTTTTCCCCTATATTTTAATCTCTGTTATTTTTCCAGTACCGCATTTCTCCTCCATCCACACCTCATTTCAAATTTCTTTGTTCTATTTCTGAGTCATACATTCTCCTCAATGACAGGGATGTTGAAAAATCATCCAGCGCCAGGTGGTTTTATTATTGTATCTCATTAGGTTTGGATTCTATTCCTGATAGGTAGCAGCAATGTGAAAAAGTCAGGTTGACATGTTCCAGTCGTACAGACTGCAGAGCGTAGCCTCCAGTTTGTGCTCATTTGCATGAACCGTACTTATCCATTTCCATTCAGGGTCTCACACTTGATAAATTCAGCCCTCAGCTGTCTGATATGATGATCTTGAGTCCTTTTTAAAGTTTCAAAATGAGGCTCCTAAATATGACTAACTCCTAAAGACCTCTTTCTCTTTTGAAAGACCAGCAGGATTCCACATGCAGAGCACACCTGCAACAACTGGCAAAACACTCTCCGGAATTTGACTTTTGATCTGATCGTGGCAAGTGTGTGGTTTATAGAGGTGCCAACCACTCCATGAGGAACGCTAGTAAATATCCTTTTATTTGTTGTAGCAAATTGATCTTTATGAGTAACGACTTCATGGAGAACTCAAAGATGAATACACTGCTATGTCATCTCAACAACATGGCTTCTGGCTGTGAAAACCAGGTGATGAGACACACTCACCCAGCAGACTTGTGTTCCATTGAAGTGATCAATGGTCATTTGTGTATCACAGTTCTCAGGCAAGAGGAGTCCAACATTTACATATTTTTTAAACTTAATGTCATTTGTGAGGAATTTTAAGAGCAGCCTCATGTAGAAAAATAAGTACACAAATAAAGTATATAAATGAAATATACTGTGGTGCTATGTTAGTAATTAATAATTTAATGTTATCTAATTTTTCACTCTTTTTTATTTAATACAATTAGACACATGAGATTTATTCCTATATTATGCCCAGAAATTTTGAAGTGAATTTGTAGACCATGCTGTCTTAGCAACAATTGTGGTTGCTTTGACAAGCCAATTTCAATACAAATCTATAAACACGCTAATTAGCCAATGTTAGCATGCTAACATGAAACTATTGGATTGTAGCAATAAACAACAGCCAAAAATCATTATGTTAGCTTTGTAAGTGTGAGCATGTTAAAATGTTGCTGCAAGTCTGTGCTAACACTATGCGGAGCAGCTACTGCTATACAGCGATACTCTTGGTATCCCTTTTTAGCCACTTGGGGGCAGCACAACAAGCTGTAAGTTTTACACTGACTAAATAGTACTTTATAAATGGAATTCTGTTCCTGATTTCACACATCTGATGAAAGTAAGTGACATGGGCATTATTTGAGTTGTCTTGACACAATAAATTGACCGTTGGTTCTGGTCTAGCATCCATCAACTCTAGCTTCCAAATACTCCATTACATTTACAAGCTTTGTTTGTCTGTTCTGTTTGTTGGGGCTGAAGTCAGGATATAATTCTATGTGGTTCATTAGAACCATTGTTAAAGGCCATGAAAACATATTTTGTCAGTCTCTTGTCAGTATTATTCAAAAGTTTTTATGATTAATTTTCAAAGTTTTATCTAAATTGGTCTCTCCTGTCTTTATGATTGAAGAACAGGTGGGGAAAAAAAACTTTGCCAGAATGATCTCTCAAAGTTCCTTATGCTTTTTCTTATCTATTTAGAAAGTTGAAAGAAGTTTTGCCAGGTGAAAAAAGTTTTTCTAGAATCATTTTTAAAGTGATTATTTTCTTTCATCTGCAAAAACAGGTAATAAAGTTACTTTTTTTATTAAATTTTTTGGGATGTTTTCTTTTCGCTCAGTGTTAGCTTTTGTAAAACACATTTTGACCACAAGAAGCTGAAGTGTACCTCTGTTCTGCTCATGAAAAGAGTTTGCCTTTCTAACATCAACCTTTCCTAAACCCAGATTTTGTATCAAACTAGACCTGCTATCAGATTTTAAATCAAAAAGAAGTTTTAATAAAAGTTTTAAGGTACTTTGACACATTAAAAAATCTGGACTGTTTTTGTCTGTGCTTTGGTCACTGGCGGTAAGTGAGAGGGTCTCAGCTGAAAAATGTCGACATTTTCATTCAAATGCTTGAGTTTTCAGGACCTTAAATAAAAAAGTTCTGAATTGTGTAGCTTTCATTTGGAAACTCCGGCACCGTTTTTGTCTTTTTTATAAACAGCTATTAACAGCTATTTTGGTCCATTATATGACTGACATTTGATGACAGATCAGTGAGATGTCTGATTATAGCAGGCCCAGAACAGCCCCCTCCCCCTATGCAGCTGTGGTACATTGATATGCAAATCAGGAGTGATTTTACCTGGCAGCAAACCTCTGTTACCTCAAAAAACTGCAGATAGGTTTTTGGCTCTGTTCAAGAGATAACTTTTGACTTTGACAGCAGTTATCATTACGGAGCCATTAGCACTATACACACGGTGATGGTCCAGATTTCACTCAACATGTTAATCAAGTGATGCATATTTAATGAAGGTCCTGATTATGCAGGTCTAAAGTAAAATGTGTACTAGATCTGTCAGAAAAGCACAGAACGACACAATTATTCCTGGGCAGAAATGAAATTTAGAGAGGAAGTGACACTCATTGCAAAAGTGGTCATACATAAAAGGTTATTCATTAAATTCACTGGCACCTTTGTGAATACATGATGTGTCTCCTAATGTATTATATGTATTATCAGGTGAGGATAACTATTTGATGTAGAGCAGACATTATTATGCTGTGAGATCAAAAACAGACACTTGAAAGCATTGATTTGAGTTGTTAATTGGATTTTAAAAAATTACAAAAACCAAAACCATAACAGGAACTCAACCCCCAATGTAACATCCAGTGAGTTAACCCATTCTACAAATAATAATGCCATAATGCTGCACAACTGCAAAATGAGTATTCTCTCAGGCATCATTATTTATGTTGGGCTAAATAAAGTCAGAAAATTTCAAAAGTTTCATGTTCCAATATTTTTGTTTTTAAATTAACATATTTAATTAATACTAGTTATTTGCATGTATTTATTTTTCATTTGCTGTTGTACAAAATGTTCTCATATGTGTACAACGTGCAAAGCTCACCTGTTTAAAATTAAAACTAAAAAAAGGAACAGCGGAGAGAGAGAGAGATGGACTCCATCATATGAGCATCTGACAGCTTCTTCCTCATATCTTCCAGTCCTGTCAGGAGTGAGAGGAAAACTCTTGAGGTCATGCAAGCAGATCTTCAAACTCTTCACTTTTATGTTTGCACTTTGTGAAGTTCACACTGCAGTGTCCTTCTGGATTGCATCTGAACACCCACACAGTTTACACACTCATGGCCTTGGTTTTACCCTGCATTGTTTCTTTGGCTGTTAAACAAGACAAACAACTGCAAAATCTGCAGGAATATAAAAAGATATACCGATATAGACGATAAGGAGAAGGTTTTTCTGAGTGAGTGTGAGACCTCTCTGATCTTGTCTGATGCATGATGAGTGGGTGTGCTTCAGTACAAAGTGACAAAGAGAAAAAAACAAAAATGCATCTTGATATTCACAGTCTGATGTGAATGACCTGAAACTATGTCAAAATAAGATCTGCACTTTTATCCTCAGCTGTGCCACCCTCACAGGAACAATCAGTCATCTCCACCCCACAACAATTTACATCTGAATTGATATTAATTTACCGAAGCGTCTTTGCCCTTTCTGGATGGAGGTGAAGCTCATTTCCCTCATACTTCCTAAAATAGAGAGAGATATCAAGCAGTTTTCATTCACTCTATTCAGGGTCCCAAGTTGAGGGTCCTTATTTACCCCGACTCAACTCGGCAGAGACTCTGCTTAGTTTCATGGTCTTAACTTTGAAGTTTTCTTTTCTAAAATGTACTGAGATGTGACTCTGTGTGAAGTTAAGATGCTGATTTGGAGGGCAAATTTTTTTTAAAAAAACATAAACTTCTTCAGGCATTTATGGAGTAAGTGACTAAACTTTAATCCCTTTCTGCAGGAAATAACTGCATTGAAACCACCTGGAAATGTGGGGCAGTCTATCAGGCAGAGGTGAAAACATGATTACACTAACTCCAGGAAACAATTCAAAACAAAGCAGTGAGGAGACAAATGCGAACATCTGGTAGCCAGCAGTTCGTCAAGCTTAAAAAGCCTTGCTAAGGAAATTACCTTTAAATAAGCCACACTTTGGATTGTTTATTTTGTTTTTTGTTTTTTTCATTCATTTATTCATGTATTCATAAACAGAATGACTGCCAGTGGGTAATTATGGCAAAGAGCACTTTAGGTAAAGTCCATGCAGCTTACCTGAGCTGACATTTATTGGAATGAGATCTGTTTTGACTGCAGTCCAGTGCTGAATAGATTTTAGCCAGACAGATCACAGGGTTCACTCTCTTAAAGGTTTTATTGACAATGATGCAACAAGGAAAATGTACATGAGCCTGCTGCTGCAAATTAACAATTGTGACTTTTAAAGTGGTTGAAATACTGAATGAGTAAAAGTAATACTCAACAGCCACATGTCTAAACTACATTTTTGGCACCCTCCATTTTAATTCTTGATGGCACAGACCAATTAAGTTGCTGAAATGTTCCATTAGAGATTCTGCTGAACATTAACATCATTGTAACACGGTTTCAGCAGATTTGTTGGCTGCATATTGCACATTGGATGTCTTCTGCTCCACAATATCACAAAGTTGTTCCAGAGTTGACCGTAAGGACCCTGGAGTTCACTGAGCTCACATATTGGTGGAAAGGTTTATATGACATGCTTTGTGACACGTGATGCTGCTGGATGTAGCTGTCATTACAAACAAAATAGAGTTGCACAAAGTAATGAATGTTCATAGTCCATTATACAATTAATGAAATGGTATAAAAAATAAATGCAATGTACACAGTGGTTAATACACATGTATACAAATACATATAGGCCTGTACACCGTGTGAATGCTTCTTTGCACTTTTTAAATTTGCTTCTCATAAAATGCAAATAGCAGCAACAATATAGTGATGAAAAATGGTCGGCATCTTTAAGTTAAAGGTTCAAAACCTGAGAAACACCATCCATCAATTGAATCTCACTTGAGCACAAAGTATCATTGATGTAAAACAGAGTCCAGCTCCCCTCCTCCCTGCCGTAGTCCTGCGCTCTGTCAGCTCTGAACACGGTCTGCCTGTCGAGTGCGAAAGCTCAATCTGGGATGTTGCGGTGAGGACAGGACTCTGTGAGATGCAGCACAACAGCCTCTGATTTTCCACTGCTTGGCTTGAACCACACTTTATGCACAAAGAGCCGCTGCTCACTAGATTTCCTCACTAATGCCTGTGACTGAAAATCCCATTAAGGTCCAAAGTGTGTGAGACAATCCAACCACTTGTTTTGACCACATTTAAAGTCACTTCTACAACATTTCTTCCTTTTTCTAATGTTTTGACAAAACAACACCTATACTTTTTAACATAGCTACAAGCTCCTATGCACAGAGTTACGGGCACATTATTGGAAACATGAGTTCAGTTGAACTGTCAGTTGATTTGAAAGTGGTAAAAGCAGCTGAATTGTAATTTAAATCGTAAGACATGAAAGCAGCAGAAATGATAGTTTAGTAGAAAAAATTAAAAGCAGTTAAATTGTCAGATGTGGAGTGCTTCATTGTGTGCTCTTAAATTGCTGATTTTAAGCAGGGACAGTGAGTTAGAGCACATTTTTGAATATTATATCTGAAATTTGCTTTGGAAAAAATGTAAATATTAGCTTTTGCATAAAAGCACTAGTTTGGTCATCCCAATGTTTTGATAAGGAAGCTCAGATTTTTTACACCTAATCTTCGGTGTTTGTTCTTGTGTATTAAAATTGTCTTCTACTACGATAACACATTGAAACAGCAAAGTTTAGGCATCAAGTTTTTGGCTAAACTAATGATTCAATGCCTGGCTGAAAAGTTTAGGCGGCTTTGTGAAACACAAACTAGGCTGTTATTTTCCTTTGGGACATGAATCAAATAAACTGACTTAAGCTTCTGGCAGGTATCGAATGTGGGTTACACTTTTTCAGGCTGGACAGCAGCACAGAGGAGCCGTGCTTAAGTAAATCTGACAAGTTCACCTTTTTTGTCCGTCCTTTTCCCTAAACCTCAAAATGACTGGGTGCACACTCTGTGAAGTTACACCTCCATACCTGAGGATGTTTTGACCAAATGCCCTCTTGAAGAAAACCAGGAACATCCATCATAGAGTTTGCTAAATGTGCTGTCAAATAACCAATAATGTTCCAATCAATCACACACAGTCCTATTTTTATCTGCCACAAAAACATATGAACATGTCAGAAAATAATTGTTACAAGACACGTTTGTGAAAAATCAATCTCAGATCCTTATGAAATATTTAAAAAACAATTAACATAAACTGTTTGGAATTTTCTCCTGGGCTTCTGAGACTACTGAAATAAAACAAACTAAAGAGTTGTGCAATAACTTTTCAGAAACATTTGAAGCTTCCTAAATCCTATCCTTGCAAGGCAGCTAGGCTGCTGAGATTTCAAGTCTGAAAGCTTGCAGGTTTTCTTAATAAGCTCCAATTGAATTTGTTTGTGTCTGGTCAGAATATGACCGGATCAATCAGCCTCCTTTTAGGAGAAAGAGGTGGTAGCTACAGGCGAAGTTTGGTTTTGACAAAAGCAAGAAGCGGCTGCCAGCTTGTAAACAATGGAGGCTGCTAAAGAGGTTAGTGTGAATGGTGCAATAGTGGCAGTTTTATCAGAACTGGACAACATTTCCTCAATAAAAGAGCAAAGAATGGAACTGAAGGCTTTTCTTGATGGAAAAGATATTTTCATTCTTCTCCTGACTGGCTTCGACAAGAGGAATGAATGTGACAGACAGAACATTCATCCAATCACCTTCCAACTTTTTTCTTTTTTAAATGACCTGCCCCTCATAATTATGTTGTAGTAATGTTTCCCAGACAGACGTGAAATATTTTTATGGATATGTTAAACATTCCATCTGGCATATCAGGTCATGTAAATCCAGCAGTGGATGAAAATTTGCTTTAATATGTGGTCATAGTTTTGTATGGACGTAAACCTAAAGTCACGCTCCTTTTAACTGATTTTTAATTTGCAAAAACTGCTTAACACATTTGGCTCTTAATATGCAGAACCTTGCAACTGAAAGACTCTTTTTTTTAGCCAGAAGCTAACTTTACATATCTGCCTTTGTTGCTGGGCAGTTGGTGCACAGTGGGTTTGCAGAGCATTTTGCTGAAAAAACAAGATTGATGAGAAGAGTATGTGGTCCAGAAAAGGACAATAATTACCAAAAAGAAACTAAAATGCTCTGTAACTGTGGGAAACTGCTAAGTGCGATAAATACACTTTTTTGGGTTTTTTCCAAAGAAAATATTGATTGGTGCTGCTTCAACTGCTCTATTTAAAATACTGCAAATTAAAAGCAGGAAAGGGCAATTTAAATGTGGTTATGAGATCATTCTAAGTATTTTATCCCGCAAGCATTTCTTAGAACTGTCACTCTGTAAGGTTCATCTGTCTTAACACAGAGACTGTAGATAAGGTCTAAGCAACCAATAAGCAAACAATTCAGTCATTATGGCTTAATCTTTGTTGGTTCCTGCTGGCTATTGATCAAGGTGACACCACTGGTTGAGTAATTGATAAAAACAAGGGTGGTGGCTAAACAGTGTGACAGATTGAGGTTTTAAAGTGATGAGTGACTGTGTGTTTGACTCAGATGAAGACAGAAGGGATGGAGAAATGAGGTTGATGAGAAAGTGGACATATAGCTTTTCATTCAGGGAAGTAAATACGAGAAGTCTGTTGTGATCAGAGTCCCTGTATGGAATGAAAAAGAGCAGCTAGGCATATTGGATTCTCAAAAATTACGTGCATGTTACTTCAATTTTCACCAGGACTTAAGCCTTTGAAGTACTCAATACACAGAACCACATGCTGTTTATGAAACAATCTACTATGAAAGCCAATATGTGAGCCCCATTTAAAGTAGATGAGGTATGACTGTGTTGTCGAATCAAAGCCCTGCTGCACAGAGCACCAGAGCTCATTTAGCTTCAGCCTCTGCTCAGTGCGACCCAGAGATATAAGACCTTTTGGATGAGACTTTAAGTCCAAAAAGCCAACATAATGTGAACAGCGAGCCGGCTATCGCATGCGTCCTTTTTCTAAACCTACTAAATTGCTATTTAATAGATGTAGTAAAACCTCTGTCATGTTCTGTTGTCACACACACACACACTAAACATTTAAACACACAGTTGCTGCTGTTGTCTATTCCGCACAAATTGATGGACAAGAGGGACATGCTAGATGCTTGATTTTTAGATTGTTTCAGACTTGGCAGATGTGTAATGTTCCTCACAATTTTACAAAGTAGAAATAAAAGCACAGGCTCAGAGCAAAACATCTAACCATGCAACACTTCAGCAGTCACGTGCGTGTTTAATTTAGGAGACATGCAGCTGTCCATCGAGCCAGAGCAGAAGATGCATGAGGTGAGAATGTAAAGATGGACAACTAGTGAGAAATGTGGTGGTATCCATAGTAACTATAACACAGAGAGCCAATTTCCCATCAGCTGAGTGTGTGACTGTCAGTTTGTTTATGCTCATGTTCCTCCCACATTGTAATACTCTGTCTGTCTGTCACTGATTATGACAACATGACTGAGCTCCAGAGTCCAGTCCAGCTGTTTTCAAGAAAAGCACCATAAAATCACTTTATGGGCATAAGTGCACTTTGCAAAATGTGGAGTCTCAGTGGTTACATAAGTATTTTATGAATGGACTCAAATCCAACTGAAAAACAGATTTCTTATTTATTTATTTGTATCTTTTGTGTGTGTGTGTGTGTGTGTGTGTGTGTGTGTAATTGCTGGCATATTATTGACCTAATTGAGAGCACAGCTGTTTTTAAAAGACAAAACATTTAAGACTATAGTGTTGGTGTTTTTACCAACGCCTTTTGTTGGTGACGGTAACACTAGGTCATTTAATCTCTAATGACACAGATCCTAGAGTGTAGAACCCTAAAAGAGTAAAATGTAAATAGAGGTTATAATTAAAAGGAAATAGGTTAATTATGTTGTTACTTAAATAATGTCACAAAGAGAGAAAGAGTCAGAAATTTTTGTTTTAATGTATTCAATCACTGAATGTGTTTTCATTGTTAAACAGCCACACTGCAGATGAAAATCTGACTGAATTTCACAGAAATAGTCATTGGTCAGTTATTAGTGTTAGTCACAACGGTCAACTTCCTTCCTCACTTTGACTCATCTAACCTGAGAAGCTAACAACAGGTGGCAAAGTGAAACCCTAATAAAATTATAGATTTTTGAGTATGGACATTGGAAAAATTTGGGATGATGTAAGCACAGAAAGTATTAATTTTTGTTGCATTGATGAAATAATTTAACACATTAAATGTAATTATCACTTAATAATTACCACGCTTTATACATTACGCCGTTACTTTAAGTATTATTGTGCTGGTTCTGTACTTATGACACTGTGTTACACAAACCAGTCTTTACAAGCAACTACAGTTCAATTTGAATTCCTCATCTCTGTAAGTAACAAGAGATTTCCTGGTGTGATGGAAGCACAGCAGTGGAAAAGCTTTTCCATGTTACGTGTCAATCACATCCCCACAATACATTACTGATACAGCTCTGTGTTATAGAGCACAAGATGAATGGGCTGTATATTCACTCAAAGGCCATAATCAAGTACCATGGTGATACCTTATGTAAGTGGTCCACCTCATTTCCAGGCACAGCTATTGTGCCACCAATCACAGCAGATATCATCAGCAGCGGATTCAACAGGCTGTCCTTTATTAGACTGTCAGCAGCCCATCTATCTGTCACCAAAAGGTTCAACAGCTAATGTTTCCCATAAAGCACTGGCTGTGAGAAGCCATTCAAATCAGGTAGGTATCTACTTGTTGTCTGAAGATGGCAATTTTTACTAAACTAACTTATTAAATATGATTTGTAATCAGAGTAAGTAGTGAATAAGTGAATAAGTTGTCTGGGTCCATCAAGCTCTTGCAGGGTTGTCAAGTGCTCCAACATGATCCAGTGACAAACCTTTACACACACAGAGTACAAAAATGAAACACAATCACACATGCACAACAAACCGGTATTGAAACTGTTACACTTGCTGATGTCCTCATTGCTGCAGTTATTCTGGGTGTAGTTTTTGATGCTATTTAAATCTTTATTGCTTTTGCAATTGTTGATGCTGCTGTAATATCTGTTTGTTTTTGTTTTTTGTAGTCCTAATTGTAGTAATTATCACTACTATTCTAAAAAATAAAAATAAAAATTCTTGTGTCTGTCTCTGGAAGTGTGGTCTCTGTATATTTGTTACTTTGCATGTGTATTTTGTTTTTCTAATTTGTTTGTTTGTGTGTAAAAGGGTGAGGGTGAGTTGGTAGACAGGATGGATTAGGAAGAAAAAAGAGAAGATGAGTGAGACAGGTTGGAGGTAAATAGAAACAGGTGTGAAAATGGATTCAAAAGCCATTAGAGAGGTCCTGGATTCACAACTTCATAACTGCTCTCCTGAAGGATTAACCAACAAAAGACTAAGGGTGGGTCTAATTCTTGCAAGATTAAGGGTAAGGATACATGCCATAAAAACCAATAATTACCTGCCATGGCACAACCCCCAAATGATCTAATATTGTAAATACTGAAACACCAGATGCAAAGTTGTTCTACATCTGCTGATACAAAGGTGTCGTTGTCTGCAGAGGAGGCAAGAGTTTTACTGCAGCCATTTGGGTGGTCATTGTGGAGCGGATAGCATTCATGGTGTGATAATCACTCATTTCCACAGGCCTGGAATGGAAGAGAACCGTCTCCTGGTTATCATCACTGACACATTCCCCATCATAAAATTCTTTTTTTGTTCACATCCGTACATAGCTTTCTGTGTGTGATGTCTTGTTCTTTTGAGCATGCTGACCACTGCAACCAGTTCAATTTGGAATCTGATATTGACCACTTTTTAAAAAATAATGTGAACAATCAACCTTGTTTGCCCTTCAGACCAAAAACCAACCAAAAACAAAGTGCAGTTTGTACTACTTGAATTCTGGGAGGGAGGCCAGATATCCCTCTGAGATTCCAAAAGAGTACAAGGATTGTTTAAAGTTCTCACCTTTAAAATTATGTGTGTAAATTTCCATCTACGTCATCCATTTATTCACTTCACCCATTGTACTGAGAAAATAAACATAAAGATCAGCAGCCTAATTCTCCAAGAGAAGACCCTGAAGACCTTAAAGGGCAGGACTCCATTTATAAAGTAGGTGACAGAAATTGTAAGAAAAAGGAAAGAAAAGGCCAGCAGGACAGCTTTCAAATGGATGATCTTTTTCTCCAAAACATCATCAGATGGGAGAAAATGAAGGAGAGCAAGCTGGAGCCAAACATGCCGGGACCCTTCATCAATATGTAGGTGGATGGAAAATGCAAATCTTGGGTCAGGCCAGGAAAAAAGGAAAATCAACATTAACATTGACCATTTTAACATTATATCCAGCTGGATGAGAGGATTCCAGCCAAACAGAGAAAGTGATATATCCCTCTCTGGTTGGTTCATCACAACTCATTCAACAACACAAATAAGCGGCATTAAACATACACACCACTTCCAACGGACCCATAACAGATGTAGAAACTTGCATATGGACTTTTATAAAATAAACCCTTAATTCTTAGTTTCACAGATGTCTGTTATTGGATGTTTTGTGTTTATTTTGTTTTTTGCTACTGAAATACAGGCAGAAAAAAGAAAAGAGACCCTGTGGTTAAAGGTTGGCCAATAAAAAGCATAGTAACATAATGGACCTGGCTCCAGGAGCCGGGGGGATGACGAGTGAGGCATTTTTCCTTTTAAAAATGTATTTTTTTTGATATTTCTCTTTTAGATGGATACAAAAGCAGTGGATCATAGATCACTCTCATACTTACAGATTGCAAATACATACCCGTCCATCATGGGAAGGAGAACTAGGCTGATGACTGAGAGTCAAAGCATACACAGTGACCGAAGTTTAGTAGAACTAGATGTTTTTAGCACATTACACCGATTGTGTTGTCATTTGTATGTTCACAATTCATCATGTTTTCTAACCGAAACAATGACCAGTGGATGGGCATCAGTTCACCCACCGGCCTCTGAGGGATAAGAAAGCCAATACTTTGTTCACTAACTACTGTTCTCACACCGATTCTGAGCATCTGCTCTCCTCTTTCTTTCTCCTGTTAGAGTTTTGATCATCATGGCATTGTCACACACAACATGTACATCAAGAAGCTTGACTGAACTCCTTCATGTGCATGTCACAGAGCTTTATACACCAGGCCACGGCCATTCTAATGGCTAACTGGCTTTTTCAGTGAGAAAAAAATTGCACAGACTTTTATCAGTTTCTTACAGTTCCTTCTTTGATTTTATTTTTCATGATTTCAGTGCCATTGTTGATTACCTAAGGACAATGAATTGAATAAAGGTTAATGTCTTGCCGACCCACAAAAGGTAATTGTGCTGTTGAATGGTGTTTTGACATAGCTATATCTAGTTATATCTGCTCAGACGTTACCTTAATCCCTGTAGCGACACATGAACATATTGCCTCCACACAAAAGGACCACAGATAAGATTTAAACCAGAATCTGTTACACACTGTCACACAATTTTAAGGTTTAATATAATGATCCAAAAGATAACTGCATCACTGTACATCCTTTGGTTGATAAGAGACAAAAATCAGAAAAAAATCAGAGGACCTCACTCTATTTTCTTTTTTCTTTATCTTTTCTTTTCAGATTGATTGCACGACCTGCAATGTGTGTGGGACATCTCCTCACAGAGTTGGACTATTTTGAAAAAAAACGCAAACTTTAAATTCAAAAACCTTTTAATCATTTAATCTTTAATGTTGTCTTGTCTTCTCTAACAGAAATGTGTCCTTGTAGTCACTTGGTATAAATACAAAGGATATAAATTGCATATTAATCTTGAATTTGTTCACAATGTCAAAAAAGTGTTTTTTTAATGTTATTTTCTTTGTACACCAGAACTGGTGTGTTGCCAGTGTTAAGGCTTTTGTTCATTGGTGTAAATGATTTAAAGTAGGAAACAGAGCCAGTAATTGTAAAATATATTGTAATGCTATGATATTATTCATCCATGCATTCAATTTCTGTAACTTTCAGCAAAATGAGTTCCAGTCGAGTCTGATTTGGAGGAAAGAAAATAAGCTGCATTGTGTAAAACATTGTTATGTTGGTTAAGATAAATGCCTGCAGACTTTAATACAAACCATGATCGATGGTTAGGGTTAGGGTTGTATCACAAATTAATCTAGATGAATCGCACTTTGCCAAAGCTTCTCCAGCTGTGTCGGAGCTTGATGAAAACACATCTCACTGCACGATATACGTTTTTCTTGCAGGTTGTATGAAGGTGTGTGTAACAGCTCTCAGCTCTACATCAGATAAATAAGAATATTTGATACCAATATAAAAACAAACCTCAGGCCATGATTTTGTAAATGATTTCAGCAAGTGGAATATGAGACATGATCGCCAGTAAAAGTTTGTGACACAAGTTATTCTGCAGCACTGCGCTCTGGTCCACAGCTACCAGAGCGCAGTGCTGCAGTGCATTCAACAATGCAATGGGGGAGGGGTTGAATACACTTAACATGGAAAAAAAAGAAGTAAACAGAATATATTTTGCGGTTGGCAGACAAGCAATCCTCGAGCCACTCCTACGAAACATCTGGGAATGTCACCAGTAAATCTGTCTCACCGGCAGCAGGCGAAGCAGTGCAGAGCAGGACTAATCCAACAATGATATGCTTCAGCAGCTACATCACTGCGCTGACATCACATGGACTTCACATGGACTTCCTCCAGTTCTTATAGCGATAAACTTGGGAATACATTATACTAAATGACATGACTGGAAGACAAAATTGCTCTCTAAAAAGTTTACGTGTAACATTCAACATTCATTTTTCCAAGCAGTAGTGAAACTTGATTTGCTTTCTTAATAATGAGTCGCAAAGATCAATTCCACGCTCATATCTGTGTGTACAGAGTCAGAGCTAGGAGGAGTAGCATATACATTGAGCTGAAAGTCATGAGAAACAGTCAGTCTGGTGCTATCCAAAAGTGTAACATTACAACCTGAAAGGTAAACATCAGTTGACTCATGGGGCCATAGCAGCATTATCACTGTTGCTTCCAAGCTAATCTGCTAGCATGTTTGCTGCTGGCGTTACGATAATTCATAGCCTTAAGCCTTGTTGAAAAATACTATTGTAATGCAAAGAAACAGCTCTATCCCTAAGCCAAACTTTTCTACCAACACTGATTGCATATTGCATTTGGTAGCAAATGTTGACAAACAAAATTGACTTTGTAGCTGTTACAACTTTATCTCACAGACTGCACTGACAATGGGTTTGACAGAGTTTTGAGTTTCTATTCGAAAAGAAATGGCAAATGATGAAAATGATTGAAAATTGGAATGAATTGCTAACTAATAATTAGAGTTGTATTGAACTGTGTCTGCTTCATTATCTGACATTTCTGTCAGCATGTGCTGCTGGAAGGCTTTCACTCTAAAAGGAATCTGAGAGAAAATTCCATTTAAACAAGACAGTTTGCTACTTCCTAGTCAATAAGCCTAAGATGTGTGTTGTGTTTCACTAAAAACAAAATAAAAAAGAAGGGGATCGCTGGTTGAGAAAGTAGCAGAAAAACTCACTACATGACACAGACAAAAAAGAAAAAGAGAGAACAAGGAAACAATGGGCCTTCTGTGTTCAAAAAAGCTGGTTGTGGGAATGTAACTCCCACAATTCTATTTATGTTTCTATAAAAAATTATATACTGACAGAGAAGTTGTGTCGAAAAGAAAAGAAAAATCAAAGTTAGGAGTCACTAGGAAGGGGGACACAATAGGATATGAAATGAAGGCTGCCTGAAAGAAGAATCCCTCAATGAAGGCACAAATAAAGAAAAACATCCCCAACACACACTCAATACAAACACATAACCAAACAGAAACACAGACAATGAACTAATGGTGCTGAGTCTCTGGAGACACACAACCAACATAGCAGGGAAACATCGACCTTCTTAAAAAACCTCTCAGCTGATCACCATCAGCTGGAGGGAGAACATCACAGCTGCACCCTGATGAGCAGCGGCGAGTGGAGCTTCTAATCTAGATCAGAGGATCCTTCTGACCATAAAGGGTGTTAGGAGACTTTTTTTCAACTTGCTGTCTCCATCTGCCTATTTTTTTTTTTCATATTGTTTAAGGTTGCCTTTACAGAACCTGGTTTAAGTGACCAAGTTCTGCTGTTTTCCTCCCATGTGGCACAGATCAGGTACATACTATGAGTGTATAAGCAGAAAATAAGCACATGGAATCAGATATTCTCAGGTCCATTTGAAGCCCCACGCGTATGTGGAAATAAATCCATATGAATTGGAAATCTGCCATTGCATCTGACATCTAAGTAGATTGGATACTCCTCGTCATTGCAAGTCACGTCACTGAAGATGTTATCATTGCTACATACACCCAGCCTGTAATAAAGGCTCTCGTCTTTGTCTTGAAATGCAACACATTTTTCACACATCTGATCATCCTGTTTCAAGTGTTAAGTCAGTAAAATGCACAATTTGAATATGTGTCACTTTTAAAAGTAGGTGCAAGCAGGCAGTCAAAAAAAACTGATTTAGGTAAAAAAAAATCACAAGTCACAATGTAGCCTACAATGAGGGATCATCATATCAGGTGCTGTGGCCTTCTGACCTTCAAATGATCTCATAGACTAATCTGTCAAAAGTAAACATTTGTGAAAATTTTATATAATTGTTTTAGCTTTTTATTTTTTATCACCCACCTGCTGCTCTGACAGTGGGAGTGGGTGAACTTCTCCCACCCTGTTTCCATCCTCAGGCTTGGTCTCTGCTTCCCTCTGTCTCTTCTTCTCATCCTCTCTCTGCTGCTTCCATATCCAGACTCAGCTATTTCTGCCAAAAGACACATTGTGTTGGGATTTTACATAAGCTAATAACTCATCATTAAATTTAAAAACTAGGTGGTTGCTATGAAGGGCTGTAAACTTCAAAGCATAAAGATTGGAATGATAGCATGTATGTATTTTGTGGTGAGGTTGAGCTTTTAGTCAGCCTATATTTGGAGTGGAGAGCTCTTTTGCTGTGTGCAAACGGAACATTTATCTTGCCGTGCACAGTCAGGACAGGGTTGGATTTTTTGCAAGGAGGTATTAGGAGATCATCTTTTCCAGGGCATGAGCAAGATACATGGCCGTCCTATCTATAAAGACAAAGCTTCACTCACAGGAAACTGCGTCGGTTCTGTTTTTTGATAAATGAAACTATTTATCAGCTGCGAGAAAAAGATGAAAACGGACTGTGCCCTCTTATAAATCAGTGACTACTTAACATCTGTTACATCACAACAAAGTCACTGTAATGCATTTTCCAACCAAAGCAGTCTGCCACCACAATAAATCCTGAAATAGTGGCTGTCACCCAGTTCTCACACTTATAGGTGTCTGAGCAATGTGCAAGTGGAGCAAATGCATCACCATTATTTAAGGGGAAGAAAATCATCGTTTTGCCACTTTACGTCTTTCTAAAGAAAATAAACTTATCATCATACTGTCCCCACACTTACAGGATTACATTTATTTTTTAATTTTACCGTTTTAAAGAAGTGAAAACTAATGTTTGCAGCTGCTTGCTTTTAATGTCAATCACAGTCTGACAGTCCACACACGAATCAGACTGTTTACAAAGGTGGAGAACATGGTGTTTATCTTAACTACATTCATGGACTAAACAAAGAACGTAGTGTAATGGACGGAGTGACATGTTTGTGCTTGACTACTCAGCTATGATGTCAGTGTGCTGGGTTAGATAAGCTAAAAAATGACTGTATATTGCCCTTAATCAGATTTCCAGGATGTAAATTAATGTGTGTTATGCTTAGAGACTGTGAGGCCTGGTAGTAATCCCAGCAACCCTTGACAGTGATTTGTGTGACACAGTATATCAGTGATTGACAGAGAGTTAGACAGGAGGCAGAGCTAAATGTGGAACTTTTTTTTCCAAGGAGCACATGTGTTCCAGAGTGAAAAAAAGTCGGAGTGTGGAAAGAAATTCAGGAGCACAGGAGAAAAAAGTTCAGAAGGATATAAGTTATTAACAGACATGTTTGTGTGTTTTGTGTGCACATGGATAAACTAAATGATGAACATCTGTGCAATAGAACATACCATCAAAATCACACATCAGCCCAAGCTTAATGCAAAGGATATCAGTTGTTCAGTGGTTTTTGGATGTTTGCCATCTGGCAGCAAGAGGTCAGCCAGTTGTCAAGAGACAAAGTAGGATCAAACTCACCTTTTCAGTATTATTAATTCTCCTCAGTGCTTTTTCTCAAATTAATTACCAGTTGGCTTCATTTTAGGAATATGTCCACACATAAGTTAACTTTTAGCCTGTCATAGCATAATGTAGTGGTTTGTCTAGGGGCCAGGTCGCTATTAACAGTGCAGTTACTAAGACAAAGATAATAACTTTACATATGTAGGAGTAAACCCTGTAAAGAATCCATGGCTTTTGATACATGACCCCTCCCCTGTGGCAATAACTAACAGCCAGGTTTTACAAAAATGCACAGACAGACAACAAGAAACATAAACATATTAAAATTTAAAGTCCACCATAGTGTATTACATAGTCAGTGCTCAAAACAGAACCCAAAGTTCAACTTATAATGAGTGAGTCTACCTCACAATAACAAAAAACTACTCAGTTTATACACAATACAATCGCTGGCCAATGAAATAAAAACAGGTGACACCTAAAGTATAATAGACAAGCTTGTGATTTAGAGAGAAAACTCTACTGTCATAGCATACTTTCAAATATAGGAACACAGTGTACCCACCTTTTGTATCACTACCTCAGATTTAACCATTAATAATTTAACAACCTTTTTTTAATAAATGCAAGTACCATCCTACACTGACTAAGCAGAACAACAGAAGGGGGGGGGGGGGTGTTCACAAGCAATTTGAATGTTTGACATGTTTATAAAAACAGCTAGACAGAAAGGTCTGGATGTTTCTAGAGTTTTACACCGCGGATACTACAGCTACAGCTTCTGTAAAAAAAAACTGACAAAATTAGGTCATGTTGACATAACAGCAATGTACAGTACCTACGCTGCGCTGCTTGTTTTCCTTGGAGCTATAGATGTTTCTATGCTTAAAAGCTGATTAAGAGATAGTATTGACTAAGTGAGGCTAGTGAAACAGCTAAACTTACACTGATATTATGAGAACTTAGGAGTTCTCAGCTTAGTATTTCAACACAGATAGAGGGGCTAAGCATGAGAAGAGACAAGATAAACATTTGGTGAATTATTGTTAAGTAGAGGAAATATTGTGAGCAGTGTGCATCTCACAGGGAGCAACAAGGACGGAGGAAGGATGGAAGGAAAATGGAAAAAAAATGATGCCCAAAACAGAGCCTTGAGGTTTTTATTAACCTGAAACCCAAATCCTGTCGAGAGGCTGCAAAACAATCCCACTGCTTTGATGAATACATTAAGTGGAGTATAAAGCACATGAAAACATAGTTTAATTATACTGTCTTTGTCTTCTGTCTCTCATCCATTGACTGAAACAGGATGTTTTTATTGATCAAACTGAAGTTTATTAGGAACACAATACACAATTTTTGATGCTAGAGGTCTCTTGATCAAAACAATGAGAACAAAAGACGTAGTCTAATGATGTTGTGGGGTACTGTGGCATCATGGGATTTGTTTATTTCATTGTTAAACAGCCACTACAAAAGATGAACACCTACCTAACCTCAATGTTGATGAGGTTATTTATTAAAGTTTGATTCAAATTTAGTCAAGTTTGGCACTTTTACTGCAAAGGATAGTGACAGGAAATAAAAAAGTACTGTTACTTTGAATTTAATTACTTCTCTGAGTTTGAACTTATTGTTGTGTGTGTTCCTGATGCTATTTGTCTTTTCTCTTTTCCTACCTCTTTTGCTCTGACCAGGTATGCTGAACTTTGATTATTTAACAAAGTGCACCAGGTCATGGAAAGGTCAGGTGCAATGGAATACACAGCTTTAATTATAGTCATCTCTACTTGTGCCCTGCTGATGTAGTCATTATTTTTTGTCCAATTAACCATGTTTACAAGGGTTTTCTGCATCAAACAACAAAGGTCATTAGAAAAGCTGTGATACATGACAGGCTATGAGAACCTGTTGGTGGGGCTGTAGTAGCAGATAATAGGATATTTTAAGTGAAGAAAATAATTTTTGCAACAAGACTAAGTATAGTGTGCAGAGGAACATCGCATGAAGAAACATTTTTGCTTCAGTCCCACAGCTGACAAATTACTATCAGGTACATAATGAATTTTAGCAAAAAAAAATCAATATTACCTTTAGCACTGTACTCTTGCTGTACTTTTCCTCTCTGTGCTCCACTCTTTGCTCTTTCTCACCTATGTGTTTGCTGACTGCCCTCTCTGTGCCTTAACTGGTCTTTCCTGCAAGTGTATGAAAAACAACCCATTCAAAATGTATGCACTTTCTTTATTTCATCTTTGCATTTGACTTTGCATCATTTTGGAGCTGAATTATAGAAAATGTGCCTCAAAAGCACCTGTGAGAGGGAGTGCTGTAAAGCCTTGCATGCAGTTTCATATCATT
>JAPZDV010008666.1:0-39727 GCA_029814665.1 Acanthurus lineatus | reverse complement strand
ACACACACACACACACACACACACACACACACACCAACACACACCTGCAAGGCCATTGATTGGTGCACTGTAAGTCGCTCTCGGCATGTGATTGGTTTCGCTGTGTGAGATCAACCCCGTTTACTTCAGCAGAGGTGTGTGTGTGTGTGTGTGTGTGTGTGTGTGTGCGTGTGTGTGTGTGCGTGTGTGTGTGTGTCTGCAGACAGCAGCTACAGCTTGATAAGCTCCCAGTGAAGAGGAGCGATTATTCTGAATGACTGGAGGAGGGAGGGAAGGAGGAGAAAGGAGGTGTGAAGCATATATGCAAAAAGAAAAAGAGGAGGGGAGAGGAGGAGAGAGATGGAGGTGAGATGGAAAGAAGAGAAGAAAAAAAGAGGAGATAGAGTGAAAAAAAACGTGGCAGAGAGTGGAGGAGATGAGCTGAAATGAAAGGAGGAGGAGGGCGGATTGAAAACGGTGTCAAACAAAGAGAAGAGAGATTATCATTCCTGTCAGTTAACATGATGAACTCCTGCTTCTCCTGCTTCTCCTCTGTTCTCCAGCTCCTCCGTCTCACCTCGTCTCACCTCCTCCACACCTCCATCTGTTACCTGCCGCTAATGTCTCTAGTCTTGTTTCCCGTGGCCTCTCTGTCGTTCTCGCTCTCCCTCTCGTTTCCCCTCCGTCAGCCCTGATGGGAAAGTGAATCAGACCGTGGAAAAGGCGGTCGCTGCTCCGAGAGAAGAGACCAGATCAAAACTTCAGGGAAAACTTGATAGCTATCTCTTCTTTTTTTTCTCTCTCTCTATCTCTCTTTCTCTTTCTAAAATTGAAAATGCCAAGAGCAGAAGTGTCAGGAAGATGTTTGAGGAACCCCGGAGAGTGATGAAATATTTTATTAAAGTCATGATGTCTCCTGTCAGTTTCACTTTTTGGAGGAAACACTTAGAGAATATGTGAAGAGAAATAAGAGCCTCGACTTTTTAAGTATTTTAAAGACATAAAAATGCAACATTTTCATATGAAAATACCCAAAAAAACCAACAAAACCTGTTTCATATTTTGTAAAGCTGTGTACTTTCATATTATCTAAAATGTTTCAGTGAAAAAAACCCCCAAAAATCAATTATTATAACAAGGTAACTGCTTTTTTTTGGCAAAGACCAGATGAAACTGTATGTCAGAGTGAGAAATGAGCTCACAGGTTTATTTTTTAAGCCCTAAAATATAAATCTCTGCTTTGGAAGTTTATATTTTAGGATATAAAACTATCTCTTTATCTCAACCTAACTTAACAGAGCTGTTATGTGCGGCTACCTGCTCTCTGTGTTCACAACACAACATACAAATAAGCAGTTGTAGCACTTTTTCTCTTTAGTTTATGTGTATTTTCAGAAATATTTATATTAAAATCTTAAAAGATGATCCACAAAAAGTACAGAAAATATGAACTTCATGTTCTTAATGGTAACTAAGAGTCTGGATCTCTACATAAAGGCACCAAGGAGACATCTTCATCAGATGTTGGACCTCCTCAGTGGGCTTCTTTTACATGGAAGCTAGCAGCAGCTTCACTTTGAGCCCCCCTCCACCCTCTCTGTAAGGTCGACCCCGGTCACCCGATCATAGCAAACTTATTTCAGCTGCTTTTACCAGCAGTCTCATTCATGTAGTTGCCATCGAAAGCTCATGACCGCGGGTGAAGGTCGACACACACCGGGGCGTTTTGCAGCCGAGTGTGAAGCAGCTTCATGTTTCTCTGCGGGAAAACACTGGATTTCCTCCTCGAAAGCGAGCTGAAGTATCTCCAGATCTTGTTCTTCAGCCTTGATTTAAGATTTTTTTAGCTTTTACTGCTGCAGAGTCATTAAACAAAGAGAAATCTGCTGCCTTGTTCTGTAAAAAATTTGCATTAAAGACTAAAACTAAAGAAGTTTGTTAGTTTGTGTAAAACTTCAGAAAACTGTCTCACTGCACTCCAGTGTTAAATTAATTAGTGCAGCCTAATGATGTTTGCTATCAAACACTGAAACCTTAAGTTTTTAATTAATGTAGTTAATGAGACTTTTATGGAGGAAAAGGTGACACTTTATACCTTTTCTTTAAAAGTTTGGCTGCATATTGAAAGCAGGATCATGTTTGTAACCTTTTGGAGCATTTTTCAGCTCATTGCTCGGAGTAATAACTCAGAAAAAAAGGACGTTTTTCATCCAGAATTTAAAATGGCAAAGAGAGGTTTTATTAATTAACTCTTGCAAGGATTTAAGATGCATCTTTGAGGTACTTTTTTCATCTTTAAGACCAAAAGATCCATGAAAGTACAGGATGCTGCATCATTTTTGAAGCATTGCTAGCTTTCTTTAGCATATTAGCTTTGCAGAAATTGGGTTTTGACACAACCACTGCAAGGACAAAGAGTTTATGCCCCACAGGGACATCCGGAGTTTACGTATGCACTCACTGTAAGGAGGTTTGGATAAAAAATACACCACCAGTGCTTGTTTTTTATGAACTTGCCCTGGAGAAAACACATCTGAGAGGAATTACAAAGAATTTCCAGCTTTTTTTTCCTGCGTCCAGTCACATCAGAGAGACTGAAGCTGCTCTGGTTTTCTCCATCCTGTCTCCATCTTCCAGCTTCTCCTCAGCAACATGCTCATCCTTGCCTCCTTCTCTCTGTTTCTGCCTTCCACTTCTGTTAGACTTTGTTTGCTCTCACTGTGTTTGTCAGCATCTTTTCATTCAGCCCGAGTCTTCCTCCTCCTTTCCTCTGTCCTCATCTCACACCGGCTCTCAGTCCTCGTTTCACCTCCACTTTCTCCTCCTTGCTTTTGTTTTCCTGCTCCTTCTCTCTCTCTTTATGTCTCTTTCTGTGTCTCTGCGTCCACATTTCTTACTTAATCTGACTGTTATTTCCAACCAGAACCTGAGAGAAGTCAAACCATTTTCCTGCGAGACCCTGTGAGCCTTTAACTCCGAAAGAAAAAAACACACAGAAATCTGTATAAACACGCTTTTTTTTTCACAAAATAACCCCCCAAATACAAGTACAGGTGTGCAAATCACAAATGCAGATGTTTCGCTTGGAGCAAAATTCAAATATAAAATGACTGAATCATAATTTCAGACTTTTAATTAACATTCTGATCTTTTTCATCATTAATTTTGCACCAAATGGCCTTTAAGTGCAGTTACAAGCATTAAAGGTGGGACTACAAATCATCGCATGTTGTCCCCCATGACTCACCCGTCTCCCCCCGCTTCCTCTGCCTGGTGTGCCATGTTTAATAACGCAGACATGCCATTAAAACGTAGCCGTTATCTCGCGCTGTCATGTCCGGCTCATTTACATGGACAGCACTGGTGCAATATTAAACATGACGCTGCCGTGACCAGAACATGTCATGATCACCGTAATCCGGAGCTTTATGTGCGTAGACCACGAACATTTTAATCAATCATGGAGGATTTCAGCTTTATTCACCTTCTCAAGGACGTTTAAAGACCTGAAACTGTGGCTCTTCATTCATATGAGCTTAACAATGATTAGAATATGTAGAGGAATGTCTTTAACCCTTAAAAACCTGAAGCCAGTTCAAGTGTCGGGATTTATTTTGTTTTTCTTCACTTATTCTTGCAGTCAGCATCAAGTGTTGTATATTATTTAATTCAGAAGAGCTTTAAGTTTCAGCCTTGACTATTTTAAAGTCCATAATTTGCATTTGTTTTGTTTGAGCATGGATTAAATTAACCCTAACCCTTACCAAGTTAATGCTGTTTTTTGTGCAATATATTCCATGCAAACATGACACGTTTTATACCTCTGAGAAGCTGTGGTTTAAATTACTTTTTAAAGCAAGTTGATTGCACAAGTTATTTAAAAGTTGTTGAGCAAAATTTCTTGATAAACTTGCATAATTACATAAACTAACATGAAGAAGAGCTGCACAGCTTTGGTACACCAAATGTCCTCCTAATAACCTGTAACCAGTGTTTTAAGTAAATTGTATGGTATGAGTGTCAGATGTCGGAGTAAAAAGCAGATAGATGAGTAAAAAATATATTTTTAGGCAGGAGGAGGATGTTTGTGTCCTACAAGGGAACAAAAGTCAGCCTTGACCTTCTGTATTGTCAATAAATTAACTTAACTAATGTATAAAAGCTACTTTCCAGCTGCTTAAACTAAACGGAGACCATTTCACTGTGTTACCTTCATGTTTGTTAATGTAACCAGGAGGATGAAGGTCACCTGACAGTGACGACAAACTATGAATATTACCCACCTTTGTCCTTTCCTGCATGTCCAAATTTTATATTTCTATCATTTTTCTTAATATGTGTTGCTAAACTAGAGAACTTCCTATCAAAATAATGAAAAAAATGACATCTTGATGTAGTGTTGGATCATGGGATTTGTTTATTTCACTGTTAAACTGCAAAGTTTGAGTTCACCTTCAGTCTTTGTTTGTCTCCATATTGATTTGGACAAGTTTAAGCACACGCTGGTTGTGTTATGGCAAAGTTCGAGTTTCCCTGAAAACAAAGTTTACAAAGAGATTTACCTGAAAAAAAAACATGAAATTCAGCAACTCTGCTCGGATCTCTGCTGGCTGTTTGAGATCGTCCATGTTTGTTTCTGCTCTCCTCTTTGGTAATTGGTCTCACTTGTGCATGCTCATAAACAATAGATGTGAAGATGTTGTTTCAGCTGAGAGCTCTCAGCATCGTTTTATCACATTTGGACGCAACTAAAAAACCTTTTTTTGGGCTTCAAATATGCCAACTGATCCACTCATCCTGTGCGAGAAAAGTCCACTTCTTTAGAAAAAGCCACTGATAGAGAGAAACAAATCCCTGCTGTGCTGTTTCAACTTCAAAAGATTTCACCTTTGAAAAGCAGAAAAGTGTTGGATGAAGGTTTAATCACTTAACCACACCTTTAAACTTATATTAAAAAAAAGCTTTTATTTCAGATTTCATCATTTTCTTGAGGCTCACGGGAGGGTCAGTGAATCACAATGAGACATCAGGAAAAGAGTCAGTGAGAATGAAAATGTTATAATTCTGTCACACTTGCAGCCCAAATCGACTTTATTGAGTCTCCTGGAGGAAAGAAACAGTCAAGAGACCAGAAGTGAAGAAGCAGAACTTCATGTTTTCTCTATAACACACACATTTAATATAATTTTTTATGAATAGATATTAGTTATGAGAATCTATGGAGCCAAAATGTATTCATCTCTTTTGATCTTGTCAAATAAAAACACTAAAAGGGACAAACAAATTTGAAGCCAAGAAGAAAATTCTTATAGAAGAGGTTTAGAAAAGAAGTTTTGGTCATTTAATTTTCTTTTATGACCTCGAGTGCAAAGTGGGCAAAGCTTTTCCCTGCGAAATTTAGGAAAAAATCAAGAAGCGTAGAGTTTTTGCTAGTTGTAGGTCAGACTTCCTCACACCTGAGTTCACCTGATGAAAACAAACAACTAGCTAGTCTGCAAGGTCACCTGCTGAGTGAGTTAGCTTGTTATTTTAGCCACAAGCTAGTCAGCTCTTTAGGAGTTTTTTTTTCCAGATTTTTCCACAGGTTATGGAAGAAATGAAGTTTTTAGACCAGGTACATGATCTGCATAAAGCTTGTGAGAGGCTACATCGTACATTTTAGAGTGATTCAATATTTAAACAGAGAAAACAGACCAGGAACTACATGTTAGCATGTACGCTACAAGGAGAAGCACTTTAATCGTCTCCAAATTTAGAGAAACAAACTTAACATCTGCACACAGGTTTTACAGAGTGGATAAACTCATAAATGAGGGATGGGAATGTGATGTCAAAAACAGGAAGTCAGTCTTTTTTATTTTGGGATACTGACTGTTATTTGTTCACTGTAAACAAAGTTAATGTTTTTTTTTAATTTTAGCGTAACATCTAGAAGCTATTAGCATAACTATATCAGGTCAAACATAGATGCTAACATTTTGTGATTTGTTTTGCTAACATTAGACAGGGGTAGATAAGCTAAGCATGATTAGCAGATGTTTTGTTAGCGTGGCAAGGATTATTTTCATTGTGTAATCGGTTTTGTTGTGTCACTCCGTTTGAAATCTTCTCTTTATGTGAGCATTTGTCTTTGAAATATACTTTATGCAGCACATAACTGGCAACAGATGAAAACTAGCTGCTGAGTATACTTTGCTCTAAAATTACAGCATTGCTCCATAATGCTACATGATTCACATTCAATTTAAACAGGTTTTTCTACAATAAAACAAATCAAAACAGGTCCTTTGTGCTTTTCCACTACAACTCCTCTGCATAGACACAGTCACTGGAGGATGTTATGCAGCTTGTTTTCTTGGTGTCTGTGAGGTTTTATGGGATGTTTTTAACACACCGAGTTCGTCTGAAGCTTCTCACAAAAAGCTACAGTTTACCTTTTTGTTTTTATCCCTCCGGCTATTAGAGATACGGATCAGAATTCAGATAAAACCCATCCGGCTCAGTGCTGTTCTGTCTTTTCCCAGACAAACAAACAAACAAACAAACAATGCCAAAGGTATAAAACACTCCAAAGTCCACATAAACCATCCAAAACATGGAGGGAGTGAATCCACCATGAGTCCAGCATTAAAGTTTAACTGCAACTTTATGAATCAACTATTTAAACTTTAAAGACGATGTGAAATTCCCTCCTGATCAAATCTTATTTTTGCTCACATTTCACCTCATAGATGCTGTGTGTTACTGCCTCCGCTGCACTGCACAGGTGTTGTTTACCTGTGCGTTTTGAGGTAATGCATTGACTGCAGACTGCAGACGAGGAGCTGAACTGTGTGGTCGTCTCAAGCAACCAAAAGCACACACACACACACACACACACAGACGACGGCAGCTGCAGCAGCAGAGCTTTTATCTGAATGGAGACTCTGTCGAGCGGGATTACTCTCAAGGAAACTGGGGCAGTTGCCTTCGGTCAAAGATTGCATCTGTTAGTCTGACCTGGGCTGTGGTTTTAAATCCGAGACGCACAAACAAAACACACAAACATGGAGTTTCCCTCACATCCTATGCACTCCTTTACTTTCCACCCACTCGTCCTGCATTTTCAAGCAGTCTGTGTTAATTCTTTGCAATTTTAGAGAAGCAGAGAGGGATCCAGAGGAGAGTAAAAAAAACAGAGAAACACTGCAGGTTTTTTTTTCTTTTTTCAATGTCAAACCAGGTCATTGTTTAATCCACTCAGTGTGAAGATGAGGGAGCACACACAATACAAGATGAGATAAAACAGCATATTCCTGGAAATCACTTTCTCTCTTGACCTCAGCGTCGGATTAGACTGGCGAACACACACCACACACACATATAATAGTGCTTTTTTTCTTTTTTCCTGATCTGTGATTCAATCCCAACACATGGCAAACACCAATTACATTTGGTCACTGTTTCTCCAACCGTGTCCTTGAAAGAAATCTATGTATAGAAATGTGATTTAATCTCCCTTTGCTAAAAGGTGACTGAGGAGGTCATGTGACAGTTTGCACTATTTGGTTTCATAACTTGGAAAATTAAACTTCTCATCTCAGTAGAGTCTGCAGGATATAATGTCCAATACTCTATTAATGTCCAATACTCTATAATATTATTAGTTAATGTCCAATACTCCATAATATTATTAGTATTTCATGTGTACTAAAAATTTAATTATGTGCAATATCCATGTGTATTATTTCAATTTCATCTGTGCAATTGAACATGACCACCTCATACCGTCACCCTATATAAATAATGTACAATATTTGTTCTTATTTTGTACTTATTATTTATTGTTCTTTGTTCTTATTGCTGCTTTTTACAGTCTATCTTATATACTGGATTCTTAGGATTTAATTCCCGCTGGTTTTGTCATTCCTTTATCATACAATAACTGAACTGTGCACATGTGCAGAACACCTGCAAACAGGTGTTTTCTTCACATCTGCGCTTTAAGTTCAGAAGTTCTTGGCTCCTCACTGCTTTAAATTAAGTGCTGCTGTTACACTCTTGAATCCAACTTTTCAGCACATTCTTCTGCTTGAAAGTTCGATATTGAATGAAATAATTACAGTAGATAAGTGTTAATGATTCCCAGGAGAAGACTGGGTGTAATTGCTGAAGAAATGGAATAAAGGCGGGTTACACTGATAATCTCTGCCTGCCTGAAAAGAGGGTGATTTGTCATTGTCTCGGACGTGGCAGGGGCTGTAATCAGCACTGGAGGGGGAATTTGTAAATTCTGTGCACACAGAGTCGTAGAAACTCAGACTGAAATTGAAATTCAGCGTCACATTTGATGATGAAGGCACCTTGCAGAGGATTTGGCACATCTAGTGCTAAGAAAATGCAGCACATACAGGCAGCTCCACTGAAAAAAGGAACATTAAATACAGCAAAAATATGTTTTTGAAGTGTTTATTTAACTTATTGGGGCACTTTTTTTTCTGAGAGGTCAAGTGACATATGGGTGATCTGAATATAATATTCATGAGTATATTTTCTTAGTTAAAAATCACCTATTTTAAAGTCTGCCATGTTGCATTGCCATGTTTCTACAGAAGCCCATGATGTACCAAAAACAAACTAAATACTGCAAACAGAGGCGGCATGTTGTGTTTTATGTTTAGTTGGATGCAATCTGCAACTTCACCACTAGATGCCACTAAATCTCTCACACTGGACCTTTAAGTAAATGTGATAATTTCAGAAAGAACAAAACATTAAAACTTGCGCATAATTAATGACTTGATTTGATGATTAATATGTTTTTTGCAAACTGTAGGAACTTGAACACCCATGGAGCTTCACTGCAGTGAGTCTATGTAAACAGCAAAACATTTGTTGAGTCATCTGTTATTGATTAGCACCCTTATCAGACCCCGGGGGTTACGTTTTATCTATCTGGGCCTAATTATTTATTTAACGTGCTGTAGGAGAGTTAATCTTTCTTGGAGGCTCTTTAAATTTCCACTCTGTATATTTACTGTGTGAGTAAAGATGGCAGCCCCTTTAGTGAATGTTGTGGAGATTTCAGGGCAGATAACAGTGATTGACCGTTGGATGGAGGCCAGTCTTTATGCAACGTGCCCTTCGTGCTGCTTAGAGGATTAAGCTCTGAACTTTACTCCGTACAAATGGTTTGTGTGGACTGTTGGGTCGGATCTTTGTACTGAAAGATGGAGGATTTGGCAGAAATGTGTGGAGAGTCAGCAGGTTCCCACCTCTCATTCTTCTCTGTGGGTCTTTTTCTGCAAGACACCTTTTTTTGCATGATATAAGGTGTCTTTGGGATAATTTGCATGACATTAGCTGTGGATCCGTCGGCTGAGCTCATTCCCATCCATCACTGTCACCGCCTGTGATCAACTCATGCAGCCTCACATCAACTATCCAAATGAACTGTCCTACAAGCTGTGTGATATACATTAATATAAGAGAAAATGACTAAAGAAAGGTTTGATTTTCAAAAATAAAATCAACTCAAAGAAATGTCTTGGTATCAATGTCCAGGTGAATATTGGTATAGTTTGTCTTCTAAAGCTTTAATTTAAAATATTATCTATTACTTAACTTCTCTCTATTTATTTACGAAAGGAAAAGTTGCTGTGAGGTGAGATTTGTCCTAAAAGGCAGTGAAGGTAGAATACCGGTGATATGAATATCTGAAGTATTTTGTCTAAACTCCAAATATGCTTTTATGGTCTTTTGGCAGCTGAATCCAAATTTAGCTGCATGAATCACTTCTCACAAATGTGTTGTTTTGAAATCGAGATCCAGACATTCAGTATTTTTAATGTTCCGTACCAACATGTGTCCGAAAAACTGTCTGCACATGGAGAGGAGGAATACGCTCTCAACGTTCCGTACCTTCCTGTGCCGGGAAAACTGTCTCCACGTGGAAATGAAGAATATACAGAAAGTCTCAAAGGGGTTTGGAAAAGTAACAGTTCATAACCTTTTTTTTTCAAGAAGAAAAGGAAAACCTCTTTGAAAAATTTGATCAGATGTGATCACATACAAAAGGTGCTAAATCCAATATTGAAAATTACAATGAAGTAAGTCAAAGGGTCTGGTTATACAGTTTATACATAAATATATCATCAATTTAGGATTTTTTTTAAGCTCCTCTGTCCATTGTCTGCAGTGATCAAGCTTACTACCCGGTTCCTCTTCTGGTGATTCTGCACCAAACATAATGGCGTGATATGCATGAGACAGAGGCTGCAGCTCGGAGGATGTGAAGTGTGATGGATGATGTCAGCTCGTTGGAGTGGGCGGCAGGATAACTCGACAGGCTCGACCCCCTTACGGCAAATGATGGTGGCAGACTGCCGACCCCGACTGCAGGAAAGAGCTGCAAGACGCAAGACATGAGTGATGGGGGAAGTGTGGTACAGTGTGCATGCACTGTAAATGAAGATGCTACTGTAGCTGGAAATGCTACCAAACTTAACTGGTGCATTTACTGAATGACTAGTTTCACACAGAAAGTTTAACAACGAAAATTATGACTTAAACCTGAATGTTTTTTTAGAGAATTTGCGATGTTTGCCTCATAATTTGCTTTAAGCTTTTTGAGCTAAATGCTAACATTAATAGCTGACTTGCTCTGAGGTGTAACTGTGGATCCCACTGCTTTTCTTGGCAAGACCTACCCTTCTTAAACTAGCCAACTTCACTACTTGTGTTTAATCAACCCAACCAATAAAGGTAACCAATTACATGCTGAGTTGGAAAGATCTTGCCAAGAAAAGCAGTGGAATCCATAATAAAGCAGCTACCAGTTGCAATGCTACCTTGCTGATGTTTAGCAGGTGTAACGTTTACTATGTTTCTTGCTATATGATAATTTGCTAACTAGCACCAAACACAAAAGGAACTCAACAATCTCTTATTATTTTTACTTAATATAAGGCCAATAATGTTAAGTTTTGAGCTCAAAAGTTGCTTCTCCAAAGCAGATTTTGCAGTATGTGTTATTAATTTTTCAAAAACATAAGCTCCCTCAACATTTTAAGTTTTAAAACTTGCACATTCTTGAGATCCTTTGAAAACAATAAGGATTTTTACCAAAAACATTTAATGATTTGCTTCAAACCTTAAAGTTTTTGCATCATTTTTTATCACTTATGCAATTATTTATTTGCAGAATGGACACTTTTCAGTTAATCTGACCTGATATAGACTTGTTTT
This sequence comes from Acanthurus lineatus, assembly GCA_029814665.1. Taxonomy (NCBI): domain Eukaryota; kingdom Metazoa; phylum Chordata; class Actinopteri; order Acanthuriformes; family Acanthuridae; genus Acanthurus; species Acanthurus lineatus. Next base: position 28,522 of record JAPZDV010008666.1, on the reverse strand, counting down.
TCATATATTTTGGTTGAAATCTAACACAACACCTTGTCTGACTTTGCAGCAGATCCATTTGTGCCGCTATCGCACCCAGATGATCTATATTTTATGGCTGCCTGATTGATTCTGGACTAGTAAATATCTTCTCCATCCAGAATCAGATCCTGGTCACATTCACAGTGTCAAAGGTCGTTCACTTTACTCTCTGCAGGGCTGTTACAACTGATCATCACAGATACGATGTCAAAGTCAATCTACAGCAGGCGCTAATAAATGATTGAAGAGCTCCTCTGAAAGTCGTCACATTTTACTAATGTTAGGGCCCATAAAACAGACCACAATTACTGCTGCATATAAGTCACTTTCGATATAATGTGCCCATAAAAATCATTCGCCACACACTGATGCGCGTCATTCATTAAAGACCCCACGTCGCAGAGTCTGTCGTCATTCCAGGAGTTTAAATTTACATCCGGCGTCATCCGTCTCGTCCTCGCTGTTATTAGCATAATTCCCTGTGATGCAACAAAAACCTGATAATGGGCTCCCATCGCTGGAATAAAAAAACCCCATTTCAATATTAATCAGCTTCAACACACTCCTCCTCCTGAAGGAGTGTGTGTGAATGAGTGTTGCTTCTTTCACTGCAGGTATATATATGTGTGTGTGTGTGATTTTCTGCAACTGTGTCACGTATGTGTGTCTAATCTACGTACGTGAGTTTGCATGAGCTCAGCATGTCTTTAATTTTACATGTTTTCAGGGTGTGAGAGGGGTTTTTAAAGTTACATGAGACCGAGAAGGAGGAGGGGAAAGGTATTTTTTTTTTCTGTGGCTCCTGTAAATGTCACCAGAATACGCAATTTTCCAATATGTGTTTGTATGACAGAGAGAAAGAAATAATTCAATAATACGAAATAAGGAGAGAATAACTCAACTTAAAGGTCATATAGGCAACAATTGCACGAAAACAAATCATTCTAAAAAAAATAACATCCACAGAATTTTTAGAAAGGTGCAGAATGAAAGGTTATATTTTCCTGGAAAAATAAAATTATAGAGGTGAAATAATTATTTTTAAAAAATTGATGGGTAAAAAATGTGGCCGAAGGATCCGTGAGCCAATAGCAGAACTACGTTGATGCTACGTATCGTCATCAACCTCTGTGGCTTAGAAGTTCCCGTAGTGTTAACACGTAGGTTTCTTAGCTAAAACATCTGATCATAAAGTATACGACTTAGCAAATCTAAACCAACTACACAACAAGTAACAGCAGTCAGAGTCTTCACAGTCTGAACTAAAGTAATACTGGTTAGATCGTCAAAATTAGAGATTTATCAGGTTAAATTCCTGAATAGCTACGTTAGCATCAGTGATGATATGCTAAGTACATATCCTTTAAGGCTGCAAACACAACAGTGTCATATTATCACATGCTATAATTATGACTAATGTGTTAGTGAACATTAATTACACATCCAGCAGTCAGGGAGCAGCTTTGCATCTTTATATCGTAAAAACTTGGCCCTCATGTCCTGATACACAAACCTTATAAATTGAATCTTGTCACAACTTAATAAAGTAGCCTAAGACTTGGTTGAATCCTCAGCGAGAGTTAATGATCCTTGAAAGGTGAGACAAATAAAGTCCTTCCAGCAGATGTCGAGGGGAAAAAAAAAAGGATAGAGGGATTTGTCGACACTCAAGGCTCATTCCTCTCTTTACTGGAGTCGGAATAAAACTCAGAAGAAACTGCTGTTTTCTGTGTCAAACACTCAACTTCTTTCAAGAAAGTTGACCTTCACCGAGTTGTCGTCTTTTTGTCTGTGTATGTTGATACTAAAACACCTTTGTTGGTGTGTTTCCGTGCACATGGTCCTTCCATCACCCTAAAAACACCAGATTTTATTTAAAATTAGACCCTGCTGACTTCCAGGAGGGGAAGTCTTATGTTATTTTCCACAGATCTGAGCTGGACCATAAAACACACATATGTAGTTTCGAACGTCACACCGTAGATCCTGGCAGACCACTTATTTTAACAGTGTTTTGGATCCGAATTTAAACATTTTTCCTCGCTGATTTGTGGCGATTATGAACTCCGCTGCTTGGATAACAGTAAGGATGAGTGATTTTACAATGCAAACGTTTAAAATGGCTTCTAGCCTTGATAATCAGAGCAACCATTTACAGGAAAGTCATGACTCAATCATTACGCCTGGTCAATTTCCGATATTCCAAATAAAGGATCCGTCCTTGAACACCACCTCACGGCTGCGTGGTTGCTGCACGGATGGATGGATGATGGAAAACATCCAACTTTTCCAGCTGAGGCAGCGATTGCATCTATTTGTCTTCCTTCTTTCTGGAAATCTCAGTTGGATCTAACTTGCATTTGGACCGCAGACAAAAGGATTCAATAAATGTGACTAATGACGACTGATTTAACAGAAGTTTGCAAGTAGCAATAGAAGGGGAAAAAAAGCAAGTCATTGTAAATCCTCTTATTCCCACCTGCATATGAAATAATGCAGCAATGAAAAGGTTTCAAACGGTTGAATCAGGCTCCCTAGACTAGTAAAGCCCAGTTGGAGCTCAATGTTTGATAGGCTGTGCAGTGGATATACAAAAGGTGTGTGTGTGATTGTGTGTGTTTGCATGTGTGTCGAAGGTGCAGACACTTGCTGCAATGACTCACCCATTGATTTCCAGTAAAAAATCCTGCAGGTTTTTTCCAAAAAGTCGACCAAAAGAGACGAGTGGGATCGAAAACACCAGACCAGCTGAGTAAAATAAATCAAGGCAAAGAAACAGCAGCAGAGTTCAGGTTGAATCTCTGGAAAGAAACAAATCTGCTCAGAAACTACTGAAGCTTTGTTCCCCCAAAAACTTTTAAACACAAATTTTCCAAGCAGATGGATTTCCCAAATACCGGATGTGATGTTCTCCATGTTTGATTATGTTCCTTCAGGATGTCTGCATGGTTTCACTTGACATTTTTGCAGTTATTTTTGGAAAAAGTCTAATTAAAACCACTTTAAAATAAATAAATGTAACCAAATAAAAGGAAAAATTGAAACCCTTTAGGTGTGAAGTTGATTGCAGTAGCTCCAGGTCATTGTAAAAGACTGTTTCCTCCTGTTTAACCAGATCAGAAAGTTCTCTAGTGAGGTGTTTGACAGTTTAATGGCTCTAAATACAGGTGACTTTTTGCTGCAACCTTTGTTTCCTGCCAGGTTTTTCTTAACTGAATCAACCAGGTGCAACTCAGTCTGTTATTAGGAAGCTGGAAGGGAAAGCAGGGCCGAGGTTTGACGGATTAGAGGTAACAGTTTAATGTCTGAACTCTGTGAATTCAAGCTGTGAAACACATGGAAAGACACATTTTAAGAATGAAACTCTAAATGGCAAATGTAGTCCAGGCTTATACAACAGCTGCATGTTGAAAAGTTTGTCATTATAAAAGAAGAAAAAGACAATTTCCAGATTTCCTGAGTTTCCTCTGAGCTGAGTCACAAACCCTGGGCTCGTCTCGTCACAGGTTGTTTTACCTACGAACAGAGATTAGAGGCTGCGGACGCTGCAGGAGATGATTCATGGTCCGGGTTATGAACTGTCTGAGATGACGCAGCCACAAAAACATTAATCCCTCTCACAAACAGGGGCTTTATAATGAGAAACTTTGTTTTGAAAAGTTATAAATTCAGTTTTCAGCAGTTCATTATAAAAAAAAAGGGTTTGGCATTTTATTCTGAAGGAAAGACAGAATTTAGAGAGTTGGCTGCTCATTAAAAAAAAAAACTCTTTTGGCACGACAGAAGCTGCAGGAAGCAGAACAATACAAAATGAATCATGAATCATGAATTAAAACTTGGGGGTTTGCTGCATTTTTAAATTAAAGCTTTATGTTGTGACAATGCTGGTTGAAGTCTGGGAGCTTTAGGTACAAAATCTACTGGGTTTTGTCAGAAAAGATCATATTTTAGCTTAAAATACACAGTTTTGTTGCTTCAAAACTGCTGGAAAAATGTCTTGTCATCTATAAAAATACCCAGTTTTATTGGTGAAAAGAGGAAGCCAGCAGTGTCTTCAGAGTGGGACTGTGGTCTGCTGAAATATCTGGTTTTATCATGGCTGGAAATGTCAACATGTCGTTCAAAAATACAGTTTTGTGGTTTGATTTGGAAGGAAAACAGGCGTCTCTGAGTTAAGTGGTGGAAGACAGGGGTCTGCTGGTTTGCAGCCATCATCCATCTCTTCCTCCAAATGAGCTCATAGTCATGTAAACTCAACTTTATCACTTTTATTCGTACAGAATTATTACGTAGAAATGTTTATGTATGTATAAAATGTTAGAGCCAACACTTAAAATATTCACATTTCATTCTTGGCTGAAATACAGAAGACAAATGGGAAAAAACAGCTGCCATTTAAGGTTTTGAAGCTACTCTTTCAGCTAATTTAACCATGAACTTTGTATTTTGTATAATGTTTTAAGGAGACAGTAATACTTTTTATTAGGTTTTGTCCGTTATGTCTGTGTAAGCGACCTTTGAATGAATTTAAATGATGAATTTAAACTTCAGCTGCTGTTTTTCAGTGCAGCTGAACTGAACGACTGCATTAGATGTTTATCCACAGCTCAGGATTCATCTGAAGTTCCTGAAGTGGTTTTTATCAGATTAACATCTCTGAGTTCTTCCTTATCAGAGTCAAGAGTCTTTGGATGGAGAGTTTTTGCAGGTTTTACAGACTGTAAATCCTGTCTGACTGTTGACCTTCAGTTATCAATAAATCAGCTCGTCCGCCTGCGTTTGGCTTCTTCCACCGTTTCTTCATCTGTGACAGTTTTTATGAACCAACACTGTCTACAACTCAGCGGTTTATGGGGAGAAATTAAACCAAAGTCTACTGACAAACATCAAGAAACAACTCTGATAAATTTGAAAAGTGATCACACATTTTTTTGTGCAGTCACTTCAACTGTAAATGATAAAACAAAATGTTATGCATATTTGTAAATTCGTATTTGTGGCAACTAAAACTCTTATCACCCGAATTTGAGGCTATTTTCTCTTTAACTTAATATTGAAAAAATCCTTCAGACACTTATTAAAAAATTTCAAAAAAAGGTTGGGTTTTTTTTTGTTTTATTGGTTTCCTGATGCAGATGCTGTTTTTTTGCCCTTATTATGCTAAATAAAGGTATTAAGGACAATGAGTTTCAACTGGTACATAATAAGTAGAAAACTGGATAAACTGAACAAAAACAAGATGCTGTTTATGCTTTATAGTTGATTCTTTCAAAAATCTTTACTAATAAAACAATATTCATAAAAACAGCTGTTTAATTGAAATAAATCAATGTCAATATTCCTAATAATTCCAAATAAAGTCTGGATTATTTTTCCTTAAACAAAATTCTTAAAAAAGACTAAATTCTTATCTCCTCCATCTGCCTCCATCCGTCTCCATCCTATAAATATGAATTATCCGTCCTTTAGAGCCACACGAGCTGAAGGAGTGGATGATGCACTGACAGTTTGATGGACCGTCTCTGCATGGGTGGATGGATCGGTGGAAAATCCCACATCCATCCCCCCACCCCCCTTCAACCCCCCAAGAAAGACACATCAGAGTGCGAAGGATCCCTCTCCTCATCTTTCTCTCCGTTACATCCCTCTGCTCGTCTCTCCTCCGTGCTCACTCATGCTCATACGCTGTGTTGTGTGTTGTGATCAGGTGGAGGCTGCACGTCGGTGTCTGCTTACCAACATGGACGGAGAACAAAAAGGAAGGTGGAGGATGCAAACAAGAGTCAGCAGAAAGGAGTTAAGGTAGAGCTTAACGTCCAGGATCCCTCGGGAGGCGAGATGAACGGGGGGGTCTTTAAGCTCTCCTCTGTCTGCTGGTGCTGCTGGTCTGGATGAGTGGCTGCTTGTCACAGTCGGGTTTTTCACTTCCTGGTCTCCCTCAAGGTCACAGTTCAGATTACAGCCGGTTTACACCAAAGATTTGCGACAAGAGGGCTTGACATCTGCGATTCCTTGCAATGCGCCAGTCCAATCCATAGCACCGACTCTGCTTTTGCTGGCTTTAAAAGGGGGTTTAGTACACGTTGCAGTAAAAAAACTTTGTGGCGCAACGCAAACTTGAACGAAGACACTGAAAGCACCGATTCATTCTTTCATAAATATACTTATATGAGCTTTCAAGTCTGGAGAAACATAAGTGATAATGTTACAGTGAGGTTCAGGAACAGCTTTTACTTACTGTAAGCTAACGTTATATCTTTAGTTGAAACTTGAATAAGAAAAAAATGAACTTATGTTGCTACAAGCTGATTGGCTGTTGGCCTCTGAATTTGACAAGCTGATTTGCAAGCGACATCGTCAGCCAGCTTGAGTCTGCGCCACTGCAACTCCACCTGCAACTGTTCCATTGTGTTGCAAATCGCACCAAACATGCATCAATAAATGCTTGAATTTCAGCTTTAAACATTTTTTAAATATCTTCTTTTATACAAAAAAGATTCACTCTCTGTTTTGTAAGCTGTCTTGTTACAAGCTCTGCTACATTTCATGTGTCTGTGTGGAATTTTAGAGACGCTGCTTTAGAACATTTTGTCTTTCTAAATGAAACATCTCACCTGTAAACTTTGAGCTTCCTCTGACACACACACACACACACACACACACACACACACACACACACACACACACACACACACAGAGAAAGACATCGAATCGGTGAGGCGAGGGAAACATTTGAAACATCATCCACACATGATGTGACGTCAGTGAGTCCTTTTTTAAATTTTCATCCTTTTCCTTTTGCTTTCCTAAAAAAAACGTACACAGACCCTTCAAATGAACCTGTTTCACGGTGTCAAAGGTCAGCAGCGATGGTGACGGACCGAGCGACGACAAAACGAACAACAGCATCAGGATGTTCGTTTGGTCAGTCAGCCCGCTGATGCATGATGGAGCAGCAGACTTGTGCCGCCTCGACTCCTCTGCACCTGCGTCGTGTTTTCGATGTTGTGTTCAGGGGCTGTAAGACAAATGTTCCCAAAAAAAGACTTCACATGCTCCAACACCTGACCAAAAGGTTTTTTTTTCCTTTTTTGTTGTTGCTGTTGCAATGATTTGTGCTGCACTGTGAAGCAAAGGGGAATGAATGTGATGAATGTGAAAGTCATCTTCTTTATTCTCACCAGAGAAATCAGCACTGGATGTTCTTTCTTTAGATGTGTTTGAAGGACTATTGTGTTGGATTTAGAAAGATTTATTCGTTGAATGTGGTGAAAATGGAAAACAACATTTAAAAGTATGTTTTTATTTGTGTCTAATCATCTGAAAAAAAAATACTTGTTTTTTTCTTTCTTATAATTTTGTATTTTGCCTTTTATGTCTAAAAGAAAGAAGCAGATCCTCGTCCATGGAGTCAGCCATGTTTTCTACAGAAGCTCAGAAAGGACAAATGAAACATTGCCTCTGGAGAAAGTTTTTGCATTTTTTCATGAGATTTGCAACAACAATAGCTTTTCCTGCATGTTGTATGAGTGTTGGGATATTTATTTGCATGCAATCTGCATATTTACCACTAGAGGCCACTAAATCTTTCACACTGGACCTTTTAAAGCGACAAAATTTTGAAACACTTTGCAGAACTTTCTCTAGATGAAAAATACATCTGGCCTTCAAAATTATTAAAAAAATTTTCACCAGCTTCTGAGAGGCTGAAACCCCAAATGGAGCAAAAATCTATGAAAGAAAAAATTTAAGAATTTTCTAACTATTGCTATGGCTCTTCCAGCACTCACAATAAAGAAGAAATACAGTTTCTCGAAGCCTTCTAAAAGACACATTAACCTACTGGATTATAAGGAGGATTTTTATTAATCTGACACAGAACGATAAAAGAGAGTTTGATGAAAATGACAGCAAAAATGGCTGATGTTGTAATTTAATGGTGAAACCAAAGTCTGTCCAGAATAAATCCAGATTTTGGCAGAAAATTGCATCATTAAATGTACAAGTGAGAGATTGTTTCCATATGTGTGTTATTATCTTCAATTCAGCACCTTTTTTTCAATACAGAACTGAATTATTATTCATTCAAACATCATAAATTAGCATTTCAAAAACCAGCTGCTCCGATGAGCTGAAATAATGTGAATTATCACGATGCTGAAACTCCCTCCCGTTGCTCTGAAGCCTCAGGACGCACTTTGAGAAACTCTCAGATTTGTTGAGCCAAAAGTCTGAAACCCCCTTTCATATGAATAGACATCAAATCATATCAACCTTTTCAGAAGTGAATAAGAATGTCTCAAAATCAGCCTGATGTTGCGTCAGATATCCTCTGAAGTTCTGCTCGCTCACCTCAAACACCAAAAAAAAAAGAGACGGAGAGTCAAAAATGCTCATTTTTCAGACTCAGTGTTCCTGAAGGGAGGATTTCCTGCAGCCCAGTTAGGCATAAAGTATCCGCTGCTGGTCGTGTATAATGAGTCAGAAACACAGATGGCAAGTTTAATGATGTGTCGAGAAGCGAAGGAAAATATTAGCTCTGCCAGCGGCTCTTTATTATCCTCCATGATATGAAAATGCCGGTTAGAATAAACAACATCTAGATAAACTTTGAGTCGGATAAAAGAGGAAAAAGTGTTTTCCTCCTTTAGAAACATGACTCAGTTCACCATGCAGTCACACATCAATTAAATTATGAAAATGTCTTTGTAGATGTTATATTCTGGCCTGTGGTGTCAGTTCATCCTTTGGAGAGCATGAATGTATAATAAATCCTACAATTTGACTAATTAAATGCACATTTTCTTCTTTAAAACTGCAAATTTTTGCTTGAAATTGGCACAACACAAAAAATTGGGGTCACAGAGGTCATTAAAAAAACAACCTTTAGGGCTCATGAATATATATTAACCATATTTTAAAATAATCCAGCCAATTTAAAGGATTAAGGGATTAAAATTCAATTTAGATAACCAGTGTTTTAAAGTCAAAGCTCTCAGATTTCATCTCTTTCAGTTTCTGTGCTTTTCAGCCATAAATCAAACAGGTGGAATCTGTTTTCGTAAATAAAATGCCGCCCCTTCTTTGTGTATTTTACCCCAGGTAGCGGTTTCTTTCTTCAACAGGAAGAAAAATGTGCAAACAAGCTGAGACATATCACGTAGACGCAGCCTTGTCTTCATTTTCATTCTTCCCATATTTTTCTGATGCACTAAACCTTTGTGTGTGTGTTTTCTCCGCCAACAAAAGGAAGCCTCCTCCATTACATTAGCTGCTTCTGGACTGGACGCTGACCTCCGGCGGCTGCAGCTTTTAGTCTCCGTCTCTTTTGTCAAGTCAGATTTACTCTCCGAGAGGTTTTTTGTGTAGCTGCTGTTAATGCAACAGGCCGATCACAAAGTCACAGAGCAGCAGAGGAAACACTGAATTCAGACCAAAAACAAATAAAGAAGGTTTGACGCTGAAAGATGAAGAAGAGGTTATGTCGGTTTTTCTGTGTGTTCGCTTGTTTTAAAAGCAGATGTGAAGAAAAAGCAGCATCACAGAGTCATGAAATTCCCTCATTCAATATCTGGATGTTATTGATCTAAAATCTGCTGTTTGTGTTGAGTTGTTCATCTTCATCAACCCTGTCCGGTGACCTCTCGAGCCCTTTGAACGAGGGCATTGTCCTTCAGGAAGAGACCACTCCCACCAGGATAAAACATGTTTTGTCACAGGTCAAAGGTGAGCCATCGGGACAACTTTGTATTGATTTTGCAGTGACCCTTCTCTCAAAGAGGACAAGTGGATCCAAACGAGCAGAAAAAAACCCTCTGCAGCTCTCACTGTCGAGGTCAAGCGTTCAGGCTCGTTCTGTTTTCTCTGTTTACATCGCATGTGCACTCATGTTTTTGCACCGCTGAGCTCCCAAATGTGCAATCATCTTTGCAATGCCGGGTTGATGCACTGCACTTACATCCCTGTGCTCTGTGTAAACGCAGTCCGACCACGTCCTGCAGGTCCATTACAGTCAAATATGAGCTGTCAAACACGACGTCTCACTCTATTTACTGACGTCTTTCCCAGAGAGACGGACGGATGTAGATGCAGATGTCACTGCTGCGTAAACGCCGACTGAAGCTTCTGTCATCTGGGCTCCTCTTTCAAACTCATTTAGATCTTTTTCTTGTTGTTACAATATCAGAATCCACTGGGTTTTCTGCTCTTATTAAGCTTTTTTTAAGGATACCAGTATGATGACAACCATAACATTAAATATTCGTATTGTAAACATCTTAAATTAGTGATTATCGATCTCCTAAATCACTTGTGTTTCTGTCCGTCCTCTCTTTTTCACAGTAGGTGGTGAAGATGCACCTTATCGCTGGCTGCAACCCGACAAAGAGCAGAAAAATTCCTAGTTTTAATTTTCTTTTTCTACACTTTTGCACAGTTTTGTTCACAAACTTGTAATTTAGAATTGAACTTATTTGCCAAAGAAGATTCAAAGCTCAAAGTTTGAAAAGTTTTAGATCCTTTTGTTAAGAATATTGTATAGAAATTGCCATGACATTGTTCTCCTGAGTTCTCTTCCTGTGGTTAAAACCTGATGTTCTGACAGCCTTATTCACAGAGCCTGACTGGATTTTCTTTGCTAACTTCTACAATAGCACACCTGTGTTAAAACATCTGCATCCATTATGTTTCTCCTCCACTCATTTATTCAGAATTCCTTTTATTTGTCACTCATCTGCATGTGCAACACTTCCTGTGAGTTCTGCGGAGATGCAAATGTAATTTGTGCTCGTGCAAGTTGTTCTTTGTAGCAGAAGCTGAAAACCTTTTGTTCTTCTTTTTGTTCCTGTCGAGTCCTCGGTTATCACATTTCCCCAGATCGTTTCAGCGCTTCTGTCTCTCTGTTACTTTCTCCAGTGTCTTTTATTGTCTTCCTGCACTCTTCTTGTTAACTATTTATTCACTCGTTTATTTTTCTTTGCTCTGCTTTGGCCTTCTCGGTACAGTGAAGTGGAGTACAAATGCAACACGAGTGGCTGTAGTCTTTTGTTAAAGGGAAAGAAGATGTTGCAATCTAAGTAATTTAAAGTTCCTCCGGGAGATAATCTTGCCTCAGATCAGAAAGATGCACTTTGTAGGATTCAGAATTTGCTATAATGTCTCTGACCTTCTGCTTTTTTTAAAAAAAAGGAAATACTACAAATATAAAGAGGAGAATCAACTTGATTCAGTGGAAAAGAAGCAGCTCATTGTCGGCATCATGAACAGGCAGCGAGGCGAAGCCCTCGGAGTCGAGGTGAAACCATTATTAAAGGATGAGTGTGGAGAGGCTGCCGGGGTGAACGAGCAGATATCGCTCTCTCCTGTTACAGGAGTCAAAGACTCAGCCGGCGTTTTTTCGATTAAAGAGATCCCGGGAATAGCAAAGCCATGCAAAACACACAGTAATGCAGAGATGAAAGACAGAGTCCTTTTGACCCGTCTGTGAGGCAGCTTGAATACCAGACTGGTATAGAAGTGAGAAGAGTATGAAGTGTTGTGATCAAAAGTTATGAGACTGCACCTATAGACAGCAAAACCTGTGCCTGATTTAAATCTGGCTGCCATCTCATTCGAATGAGTCGCTTTGTGCAGCAGTAAGCTGCTCTCAGCGCTTCTGCTGCCCTTCAGAAAGCTTCCTGGAAGTCCAGTTCTGCAAGCAACATTTGTTAATGTGTGAAAAATATCTTCTACAGCTAAAAAAACATGGACCTTAGAGTTACAACTTCATTCTAGGGAATAGAAGAAGTCATAAGGAGCCAAATCCAACATGTAGTGCAGCTGTGTTGTGCAGAAGTGACTGTGTTGTCATGTTAGAGAACCCAACTTTCGTTAGAGGTGATGAACCTCAACATATAGTTTTGTTTGTTCGTTCCAGGCTTGTTGGAAGAAATCCTTGCAGATTTAACCAGGAAATAACATGTGCACGTATCTGTGGTCATAAAAACATGTCTAACTCAGGTACAGATGATGATAAAACAATCTAACTTTGCACACTTACTCACTAAAGTCGTTGCTTTCACCAGCTTCATGCATGTTTCTGTGCAGCTCCTCGTTTGTCTGCAACAAGAAACAGCCTCGAAACCTTTCGATTGCACCTCTAAAACGAACACGCACAAAGAGAAATGCACTTCAGGTCATTTTAAACCACAAAAGGTGATCCTGAGAAAAAAAAAGAGGGCCGGACCGACCTGCGAAAGGTGAAGATAAAAACCCAGACAGGATGATGAAGCCTCGGTCTCATCAGGCTGTGATAAAGACCACATGGTGTTTTTCCCCCCACTGGGTGGATTAATATATGAGGAAGCAGCCTTTTGTGTTTGAACTCCACAGGTTTAAATATGACCCCCCTGCAGGCATCCATCCATCCATCCATCCTCCCTCTCTGTAACCAACCTCCATCTATCTCCAGCCTTTTTCTCTCCTGTGTACTCCACCCCTCCATCCTCCGGTCTGCCTTCAGATAAGCTGACACCTCACAAGGTGTCATGAAAGAGGAAGGTTTTTTTTTTACCTCCTGTCTCCTTTTTCTCCTCATGATTAAAAAAAAAATCAGAAAAAAGATCTGTGTTTCTTTGAAGGGTTCACAGCTGACTCTTGAACTGCATCTGAGCGTGGCTTAATTAAACTATCACAAGGATGAATGAAAAGATGGAAAAACCTGCACTTGAGATGAGTCTGCACTGTGACAAGCGTTGGCATGGAGACTCGCTCGGGGTGGAAATTTGAAATCCATCCGTGTTGCATTCGCCGATAAAAGTCTGTGCTAAAAATGGATGCAGTTAGGTTTCTTTTAAGCCTCAAAATAGACTCGTGTTTACGGTAAAAGTCCTCAGCAGATGACTAACTTATATGATATTCATGACTTTTTTTTTAAAACACTGTGCATTGAGACATACGCTGCTGTTTAATTATTTAAACGTCAAAACACGAGGATGCTGTTTTATCGACCCTGCCCATCACACAGCAGCAACATTTTTGCGATTTAAACCATTAAAACAAAGAATGTCGCCTGCAGACACCATTTACTTCCATCAAAGTTCAGATATTAAAGTATTTGTGCATAAAAATGTACTTTTTTGTTCTTCCTGCTGTACTTTTTCAATGCAAATCCTTTAGTTTTAAGTGTTTTCTTTTTCTAAAACAACCAAAATCATGCCAATCATTTTTTTTAACTTCTTCATTTAAAATAAGTAAAGGCTGAAGTTCTGTTAGTGAACTATAAGGTCCAGTTGTTGCTATATGAGTATTATAAGATAAAATACATAAGCTTGAGGCCATAATGATGATGATGATGATGTAGAAGAGTTTCATGTAATATAGAGGAGAAATGTCAATTCTGATTTAAACAGCATTTGACTTTTAAGACCGTGTTCAATTAAATTTTTACCTTTGACATTTAAATTTTGCAGGCATCAACATAATTAATGTAATCTTCATTAAAAAATCACCGAGCACGGTCGACCCACTCTCTTATATATAATGAAATGCGTCTGTAAATATTGATTGGAACATATAAATCTGTAATTCTCTGCATTTTTATCACGTCAGTCATGATGGAGGTTCCTGCCATATATAATCAGCTCTATAAAACATGCTAAATAAAAATGGAAATTTATTTTCTCCTTCTATTTTATGTGTTTCATGTTCAGAAATGAGTTCATTTGTCTCATCTCTGAAATGCGATAGTGTATCCGAGGATTTCCTTGCCATTATGGGATTATAGGGGCCTTTTAGAGCTTTTATCCCCTCAATAATTCCACCGGTCTGGGTTTTAATGGTGAGTTTAAATGCCATTTCAGTGGTATTTTCACACCAGGTAGCTGTAATTCTGCAGAAACTGTCAAATAATGTCATTTTCTGGCAGGGAAACAGGAAATAGCCATTAAAAAATGAAAAAAGAAACAAAAATAGAGTGCTTTCTATATCATTCAGGACAGATAGTCTGACCTTCTGTCGTGCAATCGGCCATCCGGGGGGTCCGTTGGGAAATCAGACTGATCAGTGGGCTTAACAGTGCTGCCATGCTGACTGAGGTCCATCTGATCAATCCGTGCCAAGGTCGGACTCAGGTCGTGAAGAACGGATGTCTTCGGAGACACGAAACATCGCAAAATACTCAGATAAACAATTGGTTCGTGTCTGCAGGACTTTGCAGAGTTTAAAACAACATGAATTATTAGCCACATGCTGGAAAATGGGTAAAAATATTATGTTAAAATGATATCAAGCAGTCAGAAGTGCAAATTAGAGGAAGGAAGATTTTTAAAATACTTGCAAATTCACGTTAAAATTACATTTTTTTTTGTTTTCCTGCAGCTTATTCTATTTGCATGCTGTTTGTATCAAACGCTGTGAATATTTATTGAGCCTCGTCCCCAACTTGTGAATATTAAACAAGCTGCTGTTCAAAAAACATTATGATTAAACCTTTATTTATCCAGGGGAAGTTGAGTTTAGTTATGCAAACATTTCTTGAGGGCAAAGCCGCTTTAGTGTCAGAAATATTTCATGGAACGGGAAAAAAATAAAAGGAAAAAAGTGCAGATTTTATATCCCAGTGAAAGAAAAACACAAAGAAGGGGAAGGTGTTTGTGAAGCTGAGCTCTTCTTCAAACTACAAAAATGCAAATTTACTTCATCAAAGTGCACCATTGTCTCTCATTTCATCACGACCGTCCTCTTGGCGATGAAGTTTCTGCAGGATTTCAGGGTCTTTCAGGTAAAAAATCCCATAAACTTTAAGTATTATTTTAAGAAAACAAGCTAACACAGTCTGCCATGTTAGAAAAAAAGCCTGGAAGTCACTGATATTAGAGAAATCAATTTGTTATTCATGTATTTTTTCCTCAAACAGCAGAACAGACGACAGATTCCTGCAAAATTTTTTAAAACTGTACTGATTCCTCCATCTTTCTCCATAAATAGCAGACGTTTAGCAGTATTTTATACTAAATGGGACCCCTGCAGTGGTTTTATCTCTGTTATTCATTTCACTTTTACAGCTTGCAGTGATATATTTTACACTAACACAAACATACGGTGTGATTCTCACACTGTCGTCCTCTCACCTGCTTTGAATCAGGACCTGATTTACACCTCAGGCAGCAGGTGAACACAGTTAACTGCACTTTACAAGCTAACAGCAGAGGAATCAACACTTCTTTGACCCTCAAGGAGTAAGAGGGTATAAAAACACGACATTAGCTCATGTCTTTGTGTTGTATAGCTTGGTTTAGTCCAGCATTAAATAATGTACGTGCAGAGACGCATCTTTGGCCTCGTATGTATGTATGAGATAAATACAATATGAGTAGTGAGTGAAAACACAGAGACTCTGTTGTCCTGGTGGAGAAAACCGGTGCAGATTTGTGTTTGATATGGAAGAAATCAAGCTTTCCTGCTCTTTCCAGCAAGATGGAGGCACGACCGAGGTTATGGGACGAATACAAGGTAGGACTGCAACATGAATCTCTGTATCTTCACGCTGGATTGTAAAACACATTATATATTTATATTTACAAGCACAAAATGTTAAAATGTTGTGCTGCAAGTAAAAGGACCTTCTCTATACCAACATGTTGGTTAAAAATTATATTAAATTCATAGCTTAAATTAAATACATATAAGCTAATCTCTTAGAATCCTTTCTCAGTTGTTTTAAATGACAAAAATGTATAACTAAAACCAATAAAAGTACAGGTTTTCATCTCCTGCTTCACAAAAAACATGGCTGTGCTGACTGACGTTCATCTGATCTCTTCAGTTAAAACCACATCAAAATAACTTAACTGTTGTTTTACAACCCAGTCATCAATAATTAAAGCTGGCTCCTGCAAACTACAGATTTGTTAAAACTTTACATTTTCTCCAAAACAACAGACTTGAGTCACAAAAATGGGCTGAAAGAATCCACCGACACCTTCTTAAAAACACTTTATTTGATCATAGGAACATATTTTAAATTCTTCTATTGTCTCCCCTAAAAACACCTTGTTTGACCTCCACAAAACCGCCTTAAAAATCACTAAATCTAAGTCACCAAATCACCACAATGAAGTTTAAGATCTTCTGCTCGGCAGTCTTTTGGACCATCGTCCCTTCAAACCTCCTGCTGAGAAACATTATCCTACATTTAATCAGAGCTACATCACTGGGATGAACTGGTGAAATATGCAACTTGTATGTATCAGCTGTTTGCAAAAGTGTGAGCTGTAAGTGTCTTCAGACGCTTTTTTCACAGATTACATCCAAATTCATGGAGTATTGATATTTAAGCAAAAACAGTCATTATTACAGATGATTCTTCTTCTTCTTTCTGCAAGTGTGTTTATTTCTTCCAGACACAAAAGCCCGTCAGCTCTGCTGTGTGTTTGACACTGTTTACTAAAAGTCCTGAGACAAATGCGCTGTGTTTGATGGAGAAAAGCCTCAGTTTAAAACCGTATTATGCTGCAATGAGCCGCCTTCTTTTGACAGTAATGAAGCAAATGTTATTGTTGGCCTGTTGCGTGTGTGTGTGTGTGTGTGACATAATGTAAAGTAACAGGATAAACAGTTGAACCGAAGTGGCGTGACAGAAAGCTTAAGACGTGGAATTTGATCCATTGCGGTGGTTTGAGAGCAAAATGCGTCAGTGCACAAAAAGAGAGAGAGAGACATTAAAGGGAAGGTGGATGAAAAGTGAGAGAGAGGGAAGGAAACCTCTTCTTCCTGCATGAATGTGTGTGTTTGTGTGTGTTAGTGTGTGTGATGTACAGTATAAACAGAGGGGATTTGTTCCTTACGGATAATTAATTTTAAAGCTATAGAGACGAGAGGCTAATTCCTGTTTCCATGAACAGTATTAATGTGCACTGTTCGTGTGTGTGTGTGTGTCACATTGTTGTCCTTGTGTGGACAAATTTGAGAGATTTGTGAGGACGTTTAGGCCGAACTCTCACATCACAATCACAATAACACCGTTTTTTAAAAAAGGTTTTCTGGCTGAGAAGGTAGATTGAGTCATCACGAGAATCACATGATGCTACGAAGTCGAAACTAGCAGGACTGAAAAATGAAGCCAACTGCAGTTCCTCTAATGACCACTTGAGGCTCCAAAAGTCGGATTATTCCCATAGAGCCCCATTTTAAAGGATTAATTTCTAGCAGAAATAAACATGTTTGCAGCCTGATACAAAATGTGGTTTTGGCCCCGATAACTAACTTTTAGGAGGGTAAATATTTATTTGAATTTAATCATTTAAATTATATAAAGTCCTGGCTTTCTGCTACGCTTCATACAGTCATTGGTGGCGATCTTAGCTCCATCGTTTCTTCAACACTGATCTCATTTGACTCCAAAATAATGCACAGATGATGGTTATAATGCTAAAGCGGAGGTTTTAAAACAGTGCTCCACAAACTAATTGACGATGTTGCATTTGCTCCGTTTATCTGATTATTTTGATAATCTGCAAACAGATGCAACAGGTGTTAGCTTGTCCTGCCCAAACAGGTGCAACAAAACAAACAGACATGAGAATGTTTTGATGCGTTATAGAAGGAAAAGCTCTGACGCAAATAACATTAACTGAACAAACTGAACTGGTTTAACTGCTTTAGTTTCAAGGTCCTGGTCTTGTTTCATGCTGGCTGTCTGAGTCTAAATGAACCACATAAATACAAACACAGTCACTGTTTGTGTTGTTAGCAACACCTTTGCTTTTTCTGCCGTGCCAAATCAATAACTGTTGCGGAGAAAATGTCTGTATAATAAGAAATGTGTCAATTAAACACAAGCAAGGCAGTAATCCAAGTGGGAACTGGAATTTTTATGCAAACTTTAACCAGTTTTTTGAGAAAATAGGCAAATATATATCTATTTACAGTCTGTAAGTGAAGGACAAACTCAGCAGTAATTTGCTATCAGAGCTAGCAGACTGAAACCTGCAAA
The DNA here is from genome assembly GCA_029814665.1 of Acanthurus lineatus. NCBI lineage: Eukaryota > Metazoa > Chordata > Actinopteri > Acanthuriformes > Acanthuridae > Acanthurus > Acanthurus lineatus. The sequence goes on along the minus strand of JAPZDV010008666.1, from coordinate 10,530 downwards.
CTGTTGGCACATTACATGAACAAAGAAGCTTTTCTTCATTCTTAGGGTGAAAGAAAACTATTTTTCACATTTGAAATGACAGAAATTCTGATGTTTCACAGTAAAAAAAAAGGCTTTTGCATTGTACAGTAGCTTTAACTTTGCATGCAACCGCTAAAGCGGCTGCTGCAACTCTGATCTGCAGGTGACACTTCACTCTTGCTGCATAAATAAACAAATATATAACCAGAAAGAAAAATAATCTCGAGTCTTTTTTGCATTTGGCTTCTCTGCATCTTGTCTGAACGCGCACACGGGGACTTTGTGATTAAAACCGCACAGAGCTTCTTCTTCTGAATTTCAGACCTCGTTGAAAGCGTCACAATGTGTGAGACCAGCAGTCAACTCGTGGTCGGTGAAGCGAGTCGGAGTCTGCAGTCTCTCCCTCTCTCTCCCCTCCGTCCCTCCCCTCCCCTCCCTCCCCTCTCAACTCCAGTCGGTCTTTTACCGCTGAGACTCGCTCATCTCCTCCGCGCGCTCTCTGCTCTCCGGTGTCAAAACTTTCCATAAAAAAAGAGGACGGATCTTTAATTTAACCAGCTGTTTTACCTGGAACTTAAAAAAAGGGGAGTTACTGTCATTACGTCTGTTGCTGCAGGACGCGTGTCGGTGCGCGCAATAAAGGACCGAAATGGACCGCAGAACGTGTCCGGTGCGTCCTCCCCGGTCTTTCACCGCTGTGTCCGGGACAAACTGACCGGAGGTGGTCTGACACTCACCGACACTCAGATTTTTTTTTTTCTCTTCTAGTTCACGGCTGCGTGCTTTGCGTGCCTCCGCTCAGAGGACTGAAGAGGAGAGCGGAGCTTCATTCCTCAACGCGAAGCGGAGGACATGGACATACTGACGGCTGCGCGGAGAGAGAGATAAGGAAGGAGGATGTAGCCATAAAAACAAGGACATCACAAACTGCCGGGACCGACACGCAGCGGATGTCTTCACGGGTGAGTAAACGCGCTCATGTCCCGAGAAAATAAACTCACATTTACTCGAAAGATGAGCTCATATGAGCACGCGCATTGTTGACGTGGATGGAGGTCAGAGCTGGAGATGGAGTGGGGAAAAGTTGGTGACAGGGAATGCAGGAGGTTTTTGCGCATTTTGGATTGGATGAAACTTTGAGGGAATCGAGTTCTTGGATGGTGAAACGTGAATGGTGGTGGTGGTGGTGGTGGTGGTGGTGATGGAGGTCAGGACGCGCAAAAAGCAGCCGCACTGAGGTGTGAATCTGTGCACATCATCATGCAGGAGATGAGTAAAGGAACAGACTGAATGTGTCATTTTGCGGCTTTTTCACAGCTGCCTTTTTATACATTGCCCATAAAATGCGCAATAAAACGCCATTTTCAAGCATTTAAGCCTGGTTTTTAGTTTTTAAATGATCATTATATCTGTTTTATAGAATGTCAGAATTGATTAAATCATTTCTAGATGGCTTAAATGTAAAATTTTGAAGGAAAACTAATCAAAAATGAGGGAAAAAAGACTATTTGCGCCTAAAGCAACTGAATTTCCTCATCAATCAGATTTGTCGCTTTGCTTCTGAAACAAATGACGCGATGTTGAGGCTCATCACTTGTGAAGATGCTGTAGATTTTTTTTTCCAGAGGGTGTGTTCAGGTCCTTGAATGTGTTTCGTTTCATTCAGAGAGGGTGTGGCTGCTCGTGTGTCCATCCCCGCTTTGCTCTGCTCAAGGTTTTTCTTTTTTTTCTCTCTGCACCTCATCAGAGCTCAAAAAGGGGGAGGAATTCAGTAGCAAACACCTGCAACAAACTGAGAATTAAATCATCAAGCAGTGTGTATGTGTGTGTGTGCGATTGCGCGTGCTTGCGCATGTGCGCGTGTTTGTTCAATGAGCGTCCCGCTAATCCACCTGTCTCCAGGGAGGATTAGAGCGCATGGGACATTTTGGGACCTGTTTTTTTCCCCTCTCTTCTCCGCCTTTAACAACATAATCTGCGATAACAAAAGCGCCGATTCCTTCAGTTTACACCCCAGAGATGGAGTCACAAGTGCAACATTTTTAGGTTGAGGTGTTTTTTTGTATGTGTGTCTCTTTGCCTTGAGTGCAAAATATTCCTAAAAGCTGAAGCTGGTTGGCTTTTCTGATAGGATGTCAAACTCTGACATGTGTCAGCTTGGAGGCATTGTAGCAGAACAATTAGCATGTGACTAGCTCATCAGGAAACCACACATCGAAGCAGAAACTGTTGCTTTTAACAGGATTGTGGCAGATGTTGGATATCTTTTTTAATTTAAGACTCATCTGTATGCAGGTTGGTAAAAGGGTAATCAGGTCGTAAAGCTTCATTTTTGGATGCATTATAAGACTTGTGGTTTTGTCATTTATCATCCCCTGGAGGCTCCCTCTGCCTTTTTTTGAATTGAATCTCTCCCCTTCCACCTTCCTCTCCGAGGGTCTCACTTCAAATAAAATTTCCAATTCAACATGCTCTATTGGCATGGAAATGGAAAGAAAAAATCGGAGAAGTGTTGAGATGGAAATGGACTCGGCTTGTGTGTCTCTTCTCGCCCTCCCTCCCTCTCTCTCTCTCTTTCTCTTTTTCTGTCTCCACTGCTGCATTGCCATCTTTCCTCTCTCTTGCTTCATTTTGTTGGCTTGGCCAGGCGTTCGTAACGCCGAGGGTGACAGTTTGAGTCCCACTCGCCATCAAGAGGGTTACTCTCCCCAGCTAGCTCCAGACTCAGGAACATGCTCTGATGCTCAGTGATTGGTTTTCTCAACACGAAATTGACTATTTCACTGAGTATATTTGTGTTTTTTTTAAGGCAGATTCATGGTTTTGCTCAGCATACACTGTCATTCATCACTAGTTTTCTATCACAGCCATTCAACGAAAGTTGTACTCATGGATATGTCAGTCATTTCTATTTTTATCACCTTTTATCTTTCACTTTTTGTCCCTCTATACGTTTTATGCTCTAGTCGTCTGAAAAGACAGATGCCCAGGTAGCAGAGAGTGGTTCAGAAACAGCAGGTTGATTTATAGCAGCTGTTTGTTTTTTCAAAGTGAATGTAAAGGTCCATGGCCTCAGGGACTTGCTAGGTTGGATGAGACTTTAAACACACACCAACCACAGGCACATAGACAGTCGGACATGTGTACATAAACACACTCCTCTCTGTTTTTTGCCTCGGGTTTTTCCCTTTGAAAATGCCACATCCATCCATCCTGCCACTAATCTGATTTAGAGAATTAATCAGAGTGGATCAGCGGGCCTGACATATAGCCGCCAACCCCTAAAAGAGGGAGGACAAAAAAAAAAACAATCTACAGGAAAGACTCCTTCTGAAAAAGGAAAGAACAATAGCTGCAGATGAGAGATGAGATCACAGTGCTGGAATTCAGGAGCAAAATAGATTTCAAGAGGGAGAGTCCGCGAACGCAGGGAATGAAATGAAATGTGATTGTGCGTAGGACTTAAGGGGGGTGTGTAAGTGTGTGTGTGTACATCACTGCAAGCATGCATGCACAACATGCACCAAAGTTTGTGTGTTTGCAGCAAGTAAGTTTTTGACTGCGCAAGATTGTGCATTTCTGTCTGTGGGCATACGTGTGTGCATACTCTTTCATCTTTGTGGGGACCATCTTGGACTTTGGACCTTGTGAGGACGTTTTTCTGGTCTTGAACTCTCTAAAGGTCTTTTGCAAGGTGAAGTTTTGTTTTAAGGTTTGAAGGTAGAACTAAGTTAAGTTATGTTTTGTGCCTTTTGATTGTGGGTCTTAAAGCTAGACAGACCTTGATCAATGTCTGAACCCCCTTAACTGGACTGATGCTGGAATTTTGACCAAATTTTTTAGAATTTGTAATTTTTAGGAAACACTTCACTCAGCAATTAGACCAAAGTTCAGTGGTGTTAAAGTAGCAAGCTGTCTGTTATTGGAGCCAAAGTTATTATTCTTATACTTACTTTTATTTTGATTTTATTTTTTGGAGATAAAGTCTTGTAATGCAGCACTTAAACCACCAGAGGTCAGTCTCTACAGGTGGAACAGGCAGCTGAGCTGTGAATAATGGTGCTTGTGAGTGATGGGGATAAAAATTCAGGACTAGTATAAAGGAAGAATAAATCTGCACCTGTTTGGGAATATTTTAATCTAACACAGATCAAGCCATGTGTGTTATCAAGAAAATTGTATATAAAGAGGGGAACATGTCGTACCTCCACCTCGGGAACAAGTGTCATTCGGTCCTCAAACAGTAATAATTGTAAGAAGATGCTTATTTGGAATCTCTTTATGACTCCGTGGAACATACATATTTAACACAGTGAGAATGCCATTATCCAGGAGGTACAAAGGTACAGAAAATACCCCCAGATACCCGCCCAAGCTTAAAATAATGTATAAATATGACAAAATATGAGTTGACTGGGATTTTATTGAAGTGAAATCACGAAGATCATTTTAAACCTTGATCAAAGGCAAAAAAACCCCCTGAACTTGAAAGCAAGATAAGCTCCCTATTTGATATTTTCTTAACTCCAGTTTATTTGGACATTATGAGGACCTCCTACTTTTTCAAAAATCCTCTTCATGACATTATCCTGTAATCCTGAATCTTAAATTGCCTGAAAGCACTGTTGCATTTTCCTCATTTGAATCAGATTCATACAGCTTTAGTTCTTCTTCACACATCTCCCACCCCAGTCATGCATCCTCTTCAGCACTAAAGCACGTACACCGTCATGTTTATGTGTGTGTCTGAGTGTGTGTGTGTGTGTGTATGTGTGTGTTTGTGTGTGTGAGTGTACAGCCATGATGGCAGCATCTGATCCAGTCAATTCAGAAGAGGATTTCATTTGGCTGAATTGCCTCAGTCTTTCCTGGATGAGACCCACAAGATAAAATTGACAATCAGTCATGAGAAACAACAATAACAACAACAACCGCAGCTTCCACCGCTGCTGCTGCTGCCACCACCGCCTCTCCACAGACCCGCAGCCCGTCTGGGGTAAACTGGCTGATCAGAGCTTTAACCTCCAGCGGCAGGTTGGCGGTAGACAAACCTAATCAGCTGCAAATTACTCGTTGTTGTGTTGCCTTTTTTCCCCCCTCTAAATGGAAAACAGAGATAAACACAGAGGCTTCCTGAGTCTGATTACATCTTTCTCGTAACGGTGAGGGGGTGAGGGGATGGTTTTGTTTGTGTATTTGTGTGTAAACCAGGATTCGCCAGCTGTGATTGTCTCAAAAAAAAAAGGCTGGAATTCTGAATGAGCAAAACACAGTGATCTGTAAAGTCACCACACATGAATCTACAGGTGCTTTTAGCGACAAATGAAGGTGTTTGTGCATCAGAAAACTCTGAAAAGCTGAGCAAAAGGACATCAGAGGCAAAACTAGGACACATTTACTGCATAAATACTGATCCAATTTCACTAAAATGAATGATGTCTGATGGTGTGTGAGAAGAAATGCTGTAAAATGTTACAAACAGTGATTTTTAAACCATCTAAACCAAGTAACATTGTGTGGATACTAAGAAAAATACACCATTTCCTGTATTAAACGTCAATGAACTGTTATTTTAAAGTAAAACTGTTGCATAATGTTGCTTTTAAAAGAAGCGGATATGCAAAGAAGGGGCTTTAAAAGCTTGTACTCGTGTCAAAATAAGATACCAACCTCTCAAAATAAGAGACACCTGATTTACTAATTGCTTCATTTAAATAAAAATCAAGAGTTAAAATGTCCAGATGCTTTTAACTTTGAAAGAAAAACTAGCATTTTATTAGACGCCGTCTTCTGTGGTCTTCAAACATCGATCAGCGAACAAGAAGGGGATGATCTTCTTCTTTTATTCTCTAGGAAATGAAAGCTGCCTGTAGTGCTTTTGTGTTGAAACCCATTACTTGTAAAGAGCGGATGGGTTGTTTGAACAAAAGGCAGGAGTGCTGTGAATGGCTTTCCTGCTGTATGAAGCTCTTAAACGTCCGGTTGGAGGTAGATTTATAGGATCCTTATGGGGATTTTAAGACTGAGATGCACTTAATCTGGTTTAATGTGTCCAGGATTGGAATAAATGGATGGAAGGTGGAAAGACAGAAGGATGTCATAAGAATTAAGGACTTAATAGAGCTCAAGATCGGACACAGGGATGTTGTAGTGGCTCTTTTACATTTGTGATGTGGTTTAAAGTGGTGCAGAGGTTAGATTAAAGCCCTCGGTGACCTCCTTATTGAGTGAGAGCAAAACAAAACAAGACCTTTAAGTGCTGAGATCGAATTATCCCTTTAAGAACGGACAACAATCTGCTGTAACTGCAACGACTGTGACCTCCAAATCTATGTTTACAACCTTTAATAGAGGCTCAGTTTTCTCAGATTTTTGACCAAACTGAGTGATCAAACGATTGGAGGAGGGTTTTTTTTAAGGGGTTTTCTGAAGATTGCATTAATGTGCATACTCTGATTCCATCTGTGATTTGTTGTTTTGTCCTTCAGCCAACTTGGCACTTCTTTGCCTGCAAGGATTTTTCCTTTTTTTTCTGTGATTCCCTCCAAGGCATGTTTTTTCTGGCTTTATATTTTATCTCTAGTTTTTATGCCCTCTTGGGAGACGTTATCTTTGCTTTCTATTTAATGTGGATCTCTGAAGCTCTTTGACTTAAAACATTTTTCTGTATTTGTTTGTAGAAGCTCCATGTTATATATTCATCATGCACAAACGAAACTAAACTAAACTAGCGTAACTATTTCTTCTTTTCACCTGCACATAAATGACACTTGTGTATTTTTTACAAAGAAAATGTAAGGTTTCAAATCTAGGAATACAAGCATAAGCTTTGTGTTTCAGTTTTTCAAACACTGCCTCTTGGCAGTTCAGCAAATATGAAGCAAACATGCATCAAAACCCGAGTAAAGTGACTAGTTAGTAGCTTTTTCTTCTCCTTGCCTTGATCCTTCTACTTGAAACTTTTCTTTTTATTCCAAGTCACCCCCGTCGTTTATTATTAGACTTGTTCACACTACTGCGTCAGCCAGCCGCACTTTAATGATTCTGAATAGTTACAGCTGAACATTTGTTCCAAATGAAAGGCTCTTTTAGTGCCGCGAAGACCTTCGACTGCGGGAGAGCAGGGCTGTGTGCGACCCGCGGTATCTTCAGTCTCGGCCCATTTTATCGTTTTATCGCAGAGACCTTGAATGGCTTTATACTGTGAACCTCTGGAGATCTGAAAAGGTTTATCCGTGTGAGAGAACAAACATGCGGTGGGAGTGATTAAGAAATGTCAAACAAGAGGGAAGAGGAGAGTGTGAGAAAAAAAAACAGAAAAGGGAAAAGCTAGAAGAGATTAAAATAAAATTGGAGAGTAGGCGGAGGAGTGAAGAAGGTATCAGAGGAGTAAATAGAAAGAGAAGAAGAACTCGGTGTGCTGACCTTTGTTTTGTGGACCAGCTGCCTCTCAATTTGGCAATTAAAATCACAAGGTCAACGGGGGGGAGTTATTATCCACCATAATCCCTGTTTCCAATCTCCATAGATGTAAATACAGCTTTGTTTCCGTTCACTTCTCATTGGTTAATATTCAACCCAGCAGCCTGAAGCAGCATTAACACCCATGTGAGGCCTCTTTTTTGTACATATGTGCGTATTTTAATATGAGAAATGATCAACACTAACATCTTTTAGAGATTTACCACATAAAAATGAGTAAAAATGACGCTCAGCTTATGGCTGAAACTTCACATTACATATTGGCTTACAGTCATGTGAAGCATGTTTTGTTAAAAAACAGTCATGTGCTGATTTTGGATGAAACTGTGCTATAAAAGCACTTTTTTAAAGTCACGCAAGAGAAAGTTTTAGGAATTTTCTCACCCGCTGCATGTTGGTTTTGAATTGGATGGAGGCAGATTAGAGCAACATATTTCTCCTTTTACATTTAAGTCCAAGTCAAGATGCAACTGTGGGACAATCAGACCAACTATGAAGGCAAAACTTATAAAGATTAAAGGAAAAAAGGCATTTGGACACTTTCAGAAAAAAAGATTTTATTAGTGAACAAGATATTTAAATTTATTCCTGTTGTATTGCTGCTTCATCTTCAATTCGTCTGTTAGAGAAATACTTGCAAAGTCAGGAAGGAAGGAATCAGGAAACACTGATTCATTGGAATTTATTGGTGTTACACCCTCAAGAATCATGTTATTCCTTTTATCGGTGGTGTTTTCTATGTAAAATCTGAGGTGAAACTCTCTCATATCGTTGTTTTGCTGCTGCTCCATGCACTTTTCTTTAAATAATAATATGTAAGTTCGGGGCTTAAGTGCAAATCACATCCAACATGGCTCCTTGTAGATCCCCCCCCCCCCCTCCTGTGCGCTGTGGCTAACAGCTAACTGCCTCATTCATATGCATCTCTCAGACTGCAGTTATTTTACATTTCCCTTCCTGTCTGATCTCCTTTCAGTGGGACTGTCACTGGAGACAGATGTGGAGGAAAAGAGAGGAGGTGGGGGGGTTTGAGTAGGAGGGATGGGTGAAAGAGTGAGACAGACATGAGAGGCAGGTGAGACGACGGGGGAGACGAGTGAGAGTGAATACTTCATGCATTCTTACTGTTCATTATTGTGGGAGGGAGGAAAGCACGTCGATAAATCTTATGACTTAATGGCCCCTTATGACTGAGTGTGTGTGTTTGTGTGTGTGTGAGTGTGTGTGAGTGTGTGTGAGTGTGTCTGCTTAGATAAGAGCCTGAGCTATAAATAGCTAACACACAGGTGCTTGCATGTATGGGGGGTTGAGAGTGACTCTCATTGTCTGTGTTTAAAGAGTGTGTGTGCTCAGGGTTACTGGCATGTGTGCAAACTGTGTGTGTCCAACCCTAAAGTTTTAAAAAAAACATCCCATAATATCATCATGTAGATTTCAACTGAGTGAAGTTATGGCACTTTCATTTTAACCGGGAAACTTTAAATTACAAGTTCCCAGTTTGTAATTTTAACTCTAATGCCCGTGGAGTCAAAATTGCATCAACAGTAGTGAAAGTTTTAACGATAAATGGATTTTTTTTGCCACTTTTATCGTGTTTTTGTCTCATTAAATCAGTCAAACACACAGTTCTGACTAACTTCAATCGGTATTTAAGTTGCTATTTTGTTTAATTGCACAAAATAGTAGCATAATGCCTTGTTATCAGTTGATGTGGCTAACAGTCGCTAACATAACCAGAGCAAAACACACGTTTTACACACTGTAATCTTGGTTTTCCAGCTCTTACTTCCAGCACTAATGCATTAAACGACACATATAAGCATTTTTTACTTGGATTTAGCTGATAACTGATTTTTTCAGTGGAAAAAAATGAAATCAGACAGACAAACAGACTGTTGGAGACACATCAGCAGGTAAATGTAATTAAGTTGCACCTGCCGTCTAAAAATAAGTGAAGCAGCTTCGAGGTTTCACACAGATCAAACACAGACTTATGAAACTAAAAGCAGAGATTTATTAAGGACGTCAGCGTTACAGTTAGCTTTCAGTGTCCACAGATGTGACACGTTTAGAGATGAAAGAAACTAAATAAACGGTATTAAAGAGGGAAAAACTTCAAACTACCAGACTTTTCAGCTGAAGACGAATAAAGTCAAGTATATGTACATTAAAGTGATGGATTGGCAGCAAATGTTTGCTCCAAACTGATCAACTGAGCCTCATATTTTATCATTTTTTATGTAAAATAAGAAGCATAAATGTCTTTACATAACTTTGGAGAATCATATGAGTCAAATCGTGTGGTTTTAAAGCTCGTTTTTATAATGTTTTCATACTTTCCAGGCAGTTTGTGGTCAGAAATTTGAAACTAAGTTACGGGAATTCATCGTAAATTCAAGTGCATTTTAAATAACTTCAAACTTTTTTTGTAATTTGTTTCTTGTCTGTTTTGTTTTGTTTATTGCTTCATCACAGTTTTAAGCTGCCACGATGACACGACTCATTACAAAGAGAGTTTAATCTTAAAGAGAAGTTCACTGGGCTGATGAAGTAAAATTTAAAAAGGATGGATTTGCTTCACTTGTATTCATTAATTCATCATGACTGTCATTTAATTGAAGTAAATTCAGTCAAATTCGTGCAGCTGCCTTTCTGTGATGTGCTGTAAAAAGACCTGCGATGCAGAAAGTTACACGACAGCGAGGCAGGCGTGTGTCGTCGTCACGCCGCTGAATAAAAAACCTCGTTGCTTCATGTTTATCCGTACAGTACGACGATCACGACAGCAGCACCTGCAAAACAGCCGCCCTGCATTCGTATTCCCTCCAGGTTTACTCCTCTTTAACAAATGCTCTCGAGCAAAAAAAAAAAATTCACACATCGTGCGTTTAACACTCCTGCAGCATCACCTGTATGTATTTACCTTCACACACACACACACACACACACACAAACACACACACACCGACAAGTAAAACACTCGCTTGTCGTTTAACAAGGCAGCTGTGACCGAAGCTTTCACACACC
>JAPZDV010008617.1:0-39806 GCA_029814665.1 Acanthurus lineatus | reverse complement strand
CCCTGGATCAATGACTTTCAGAATGTATCAACCAGGGAGCACTCAATGGAATGTGATGTTATTTAGGAATGCATCACTAGGGAGTATACAGTACTATCTTTTTCTTGCACTATTTTGATAACTATTGAGTACTACTTATTTTTTCGCCACTATTATTGTATTAAGGTTGTGCTGTTGCGCATGTCATGAGAGAAGTTGTCTCATTTCTTATATAGCATAATGTGACCATGTATAGATAGAAGATATTATACATTCATACTGTCTTGTAATTCTGCCTGATTTTTCTCTCAAAATGCACCAGATTGATGCTTTTAAAAATGAAATATTCGTAATTTTCTTCTGAGGGAGCATGCCCCTAGAGGGGTCGTATCCTTCTCACTTTCTTCACCCCTGACCCGTTTTCATGCCTGGCTTAAGTACAGAACTTTCTAAAACCCTCCCGACCAATCAAATTTTAAGCTGACAGCTTGTATTTTCGGAATTGTATATGATGGGCAGGAAAAACAACAATCCTGCTTTAACTGTATTATCAAAGTAGCTAATTCCCACTTGCTGTACTGCTCATGTCCACGAGCAGCTGTTCTTTAAACCTTTGTGAGTCACTTTGATTGAGTGAATTAACAGGCACAGAATGAAGAAACCAAGCATTTATCTGAAATGGCTCCCTTCATAAAGCATCATATTTATTGCCAGCTTGTTTTCACCCCAGCCTTGTCAAAAAGCAGAGCTTTTTTCACACCTCTTGACGCCTGATACATACCCTTTTGCGTGTTTAAAAAAACAGATCCTTCCTGCCTCAAAGCCTTTTTAAACATCAAATTTACATTGTAAAAAGTACTTAAAAAGTACTTAAGGTAAGGTAAGGTGTACTTTATTGTCCCACTGGGAGAAATATGTCTTGGGTACCCAGCCTCTGCAAACACAACAGCACGGAAAAAATTCCCAGTATTAAAGCATAGAGGACATACATTAAAGCACAACAGCAATCACAATATAAATACAGCTATAAATAGGAACTTCGGTATGATAAGGAAAAGAAAAGATCTAGATTAAAAAAAAATCTTCACACTGGTTTGACACTTAAGGTTTCGCTTTTAATTTTGCAAAGCATTGGATAACAGATGTGTGTGTGACCTGCCACTCTACCCTGTCTTCAACGTAACCATAGCAAGCTAGCATAATTTTAACATTATTGTTAATGAACACATGTAAAGTACACATAAATTAGAGCTAGATAACCACCAAACAGACACTTACCACTCCCCATGTGTCTTCAAATGAGGAAGGAAGTTTGAAGTTGTTGTCTGGCTGTCAGTTTGCAGTACTTGCATTCTGCAACTCTCTTTTTTCCTTCAGTAGAGAAGTTTTTAAACCCAAACGTGAAAACTCTTGGCATGGTGGCTGCTGCCATGCTGCCATGCTGTGATCATATCCTAGTATGATTGAGGGTTGAGTGAGGGGTGGGGGTGAGGATGAGCTGGGGAATAGAGGAATGACAGGTAACATTTATTTGATGGACAGCCAGCTATGGTGATACATTGCAGGGAGCTTGACTGAGTCATCCAATCACTATAATAGGATCACAAACAATAATATAAAAAAAAGGTGAAAGTGATCCAGTCACATTGCCTCGCAAGACAAGTCCCAAGTCTTAAGCTTTCGAGTCCAAGTCACAAAAGACTTATTTTTTGGTCAAGCAAGTCAAGTCAAGTCAGAGGAGGGACTCAAGTTGACTCGAGTCTGAGCCCTGATTTGACTTGGTCGCATCAGTGCCATTAACATTCCCACCCACAGGCATGACCCTCAGTCATCAGTCAACCTAAGCCACATATCTTTGTATTAAAGAAGGAAGCTGAAGGACCCAGATAAAACCCATGCAGACCACTGAACACCCACAAAGAAAGGCCCCAGCTGTTTAGCAGATTCAAACCCAGACCCTTGTTGCAATGAGGCGACAGTGCTAACCACTGCACCACCTTGCCACCTTGCTAATAACAGTTCCACAAATTTGACATTAAATTTATGCAAATGTTACTGTGTGACTCTAAACCTGTCATGATGATGCATTATGATGATCCACAATTGTCTAAAATGTGTTGCTCACTGCTGACCTGACTACTGGTTATTATATTATAATGAAGGTATTATATTACATTGGAAGTATGGGGGAAGACAAAGGAAGGGAGATGCACAGATTTGTACAAATAACCATAATATCTTCCAAATACTGCAGTAAACTAGATCAAATAAATGTTAATCATCTTGTGTGGTATTGTCAGGATGTGAATGTGTGAGCATGTGTGTTGTAAGGTATAAAATAAGGACAGTGTTACAAACTCAAAACCCACAAATGTGTGTGGACCAGGTGAGGAGCCAGTAATGGAGTGAGAAGGAATGTTTGATCTTGCAAACATGGCCTGGCCAGTTGCACCCAGCTGCAGCCAGTGGCACTGATGCAATCTGCCCATCACCAGGACTTGAAGGGGAGACATTAACACAAAGCAGCATCCTAGAGAAAAGCATGAACCTGCAGTCCACAACAGTAGCAGCATAGGATGATGACTTTTTGACACAATCAATGTCCCACCTGTTATTTATCCAGTACAATTGTCTTTTCACATCGGACTTCATTGAAGTCTGTGAAACAAGACAGGGACGAGTTATCCTTCTAAAATACACATTTTTGATAAGTTGTATTTTACAAAATATGCATTGGGAAAACGGCTCTAGCAATGTTATGATTGTTTCTACTAATAAAAGACTGATTCAAGAAGCTGTGCTTCTGGAAAGCTTCTCATGGACAGTTGAACCATGATAGTGAGGCTCAGGTGCCATGGAGCTACTTATGAGTCATCCAGTGGGCATCTGGCTTTGTAATGGCAGTGATCTGTAACAGCCATGTGGAGGTTATAGAGAGATTTCTAAGCTATGTTGCTTAGTGTGGTTGAATTGATTTCTAGTGAGTTTTCTCATGTTTTTCTGTCTCACCTGATTTTAAGTAGTTTATACTGGATAACTTAGTTTTATTTTTGGTTGAAAGAGTAGCTCAGTCAAAGTTATAACACAACCTTTCCACATGATCCAGATCAGGTTAAGCACATTGTATAGGTTTTTAAATGCTTTTCTTTAATCTTGAGAAGCCACCAAGCATATGTGTGTAAATGTGTGCATGTTATGAAAGTACTCTAGGTAGACAACTGATGAAAAACAAAACAGAACAAAACAAAAAAAGCTATATAAATGCAGTCCATTTACAATGACTTCTTAATGAATCTTGTGCTGTCTTTTAGACTTGATAAAACAGCCTAAATATTGTAAGCTCAGCTACTGTGATGGATATTAATTCATTGCTCTCAAACTTCTTGACCCATTGTATCAAGTGGATAGCAAATAACATGAAACGTGATTCTCCATTGTGTTGCTTTTTCTCATGTGTTTTTAGTTTGTCAATCTATAAACAAGGATCAAGTGATCGCTTTGAGGGAGATGTGATCTTCCAGTTGATTAAAAATGGTTCATGTTCCGGTCAGATATAAGGGAATAGTTAAACTGTCAATCATCTATTTAGAAAGCTTACTTAAAATCAGGGGTGTGGGAAATTTTTAAAGGCCAGTCTATGAAATAGTAGAAACTAATGGCTATTGAGTCTTGCCAGACAGTAACGACAATAGTCATGTTGGTATCTGGAAGGCTAATTGTCTCTACACTCACAGGTAAAGGTCAAGAAAATGTTAGTTCTCAGTTCTTTCTACTTACATCTTTCACTGTTTCGTTAACCTTTCTTCTAAGTAGGCAGAATCTTTTCTATTTTCCCCCTTTTACACCTTTTAAATGATGTTGGGATAAAGGGATAGATATCTGTCATATTGCAGTGCAAATGCAGGTCTGAGCTCTGTGTGCTGGAAGCGCACATATGTGGCCAACCTTTTCGGGAATTTGGTGGACACAAATTCAACTGCATCTGCAGCACAGTGTGGCATAGCACTGGCATAGACCATTGAAGGGTGTGTCTAGGCCAACTTAAGTCATAGCCAATCAAATCAGCTCCTCTCCTCCCCTTAGCTGCTACAGTGCAATGTTCTGTCAATTTTGTAATAGCTTAAGAAAGAGCAGGTCAGCATAGGAAGCCAAATTTTACACAGGAGAAAATACACATACTTGACCAGGAGGTCAGGATCGTCATTACAAAATTTATGGTACTACAAGCTGGTACTACATGCTGCTGCCAACTGTTAGAGGGATTATATGAAACTTTGTATTAAATAGACGCCAAATACTTGAAACTGGAGTGTACATTTTTTATTTTCCATTTATTAATTAAATGTCCTAAGCTTTTGTGTGTAAAGTACTCAACCTTTTGTGTTTGAATTACTCAGTTTCATACTCCATAGCCAGGCAGATTAGTAAACCAAATGAGTATATGAAAGGTTTTTGAATTGTAACCCCTCTAAGTGCAACTTAATTTCAGTTTATCTGTAGTTTACTGCTACTGCAACATGACACTTGCTAACTGCCTGATTCATAACCAATTCAACAGACAAGAGTCAGCTTCTTTTTTATATATGGTTAACTGGACTAAGATTGTTTCGATACAAAAAAGCATGTTTAAATTATCTATGCAAGTGGGATGATGACAAGCATATCTTATAGACTCACTCCTTGTTCCGTTGTCTCGCCTGTCTTAGAGCAGCCTGGCTCACGTTGAGCCGCAAAAATACCAAATTGCAAATAAGCCTGGATCTTCTTTGTGTTGGTATGAAAACAGGCCTTAAAGTCTTCTCCAGTGAGACTCTGACTTTTACAGCAACAGCCAGTCCCAATAAACCCTTCACTGTCTCTCAATAATGCAGTGTCTTTGGGAAGCACTAACTGAAAAACCACATTAATAAATCACATGCTTTTACTTACAAGTCTGTTGTGCTGTGATTTTCTCCAGATCTGCTCATTTCATTCGGGAAATAACATTTTTTTTTCTGTTCCCGTCTGTGAAATCTCCTTCTCAAAACACACTCGAGGAAATTGTTCCTTGGTTTAAATGTGCTTTTAAGAGGAAGACAGACTGATTTATGCCTTTGAGGATCAACCTTCAAGAGACTGTAGATGTAAGCGCAGGAAGTTTTGAGATAGGAGAAGCTCTGGCACATCCTCTGATAAAAAATTTAAGTGTTGATGTTCAAAGACAAGCCTTGAGAAACACTCTATTCCAATTCATCTGTTAGAAAGAATCAACTCTTACCTTCCATGGAAATGTCGAATTTTACTGTCTTCATTATTCAACAGGGTTTGTGGTGGTGTCTTGCTTGCAGAGTGCCTGAAGGTTTCTGTTTGGTAAAAGTCAGCAGAGGCATAATTTTATTGCTGTAGTGAGTCAGACACAACTTGCTCTATTCCTCTTATATTTACATGTGCCTAAGTAAAGGTTGCGCTTATTTCTCTCTCTTAGAATGGCTCTGATCTGAGCTGTAAAGCCCGTTAAAGTCCACTAGTTTAGGCTCAATCTGCCTTTTGACTTGATGTGATTTTTCAACTCAGTCTTTCTTTCCATCTTACTTTTGTCTGGATTTATTTGGAGCAATATTTCCCAATTTTCTTCTTTTCTCAGTACTTTGTCTTTTCCTTTATTTTTTTTTCATTTTCCTAATTTCTTTGTATGTCTGATGCTTTCTTCACCATGTTTGAACTTCCTATGGTCTGTCTCCACATATAAACAAGAAAACTAGAGAAAGGCATGACTGAGCTGAAAAAGTTCTTTTCATTCAGCATTGCACTTGTTTGACCCTCAAACCCCAAGCTGCCTGGATAGGGAAGGTGATTCTTGGCTGAAAGAAGAGAGAAAAAACAGAAACCACCTTTCCTCACAAATTGCTTTGTGATTGCAGCCTCTCAAAGCTCCAAATTGTTAATTTAATTTATAGAAGACTGCTGTAGATGAACCCTGTCCTATTTCAAGTGTTATGCTTTTGTCTTTCACTCAGGATGCTGCTGTGAATGGCTGCTTCTATGTGTTGGGTGCACATTTTTTTGTTAGTTATTTCACTTTTCTATCACATTTTCTGGAGAAGCCCAGCTGCACATTCCCTAATTTTCTGTGTCTTCCCCCAGTTGACAGAGTGTGATCATCCCACACTGTTGCTTGGCAGTTAAGGATGATTACACTGAGGATACTGTCCTAAAAAAGCTGCCAAGCATCACCAGAGGTCACTGACATGTTGTACAGAAAAACATTTGTCTTTGTGAATATTTATCTGATGTGGATGAGAATTATTTTCTTTGAGAACAAAGGTCAGAAAGAAATAGTTGAATCACAAAGAAGGAGTTAAAATGGACAAGTGAATTGGTTCAATTGAACATGGGACATAAACATAGAAAGCACTGTTCATCTATGTTTTCTACTCACAGTTGATATAGTTTTCCCTTACCTCTACCAAGCAGTTGTTTTTTTCCAAACAGCCATAAAGTATAACACTTTTGGATGGTTTTACAAAGTGTGTTGTTTTGCTGATGTGATACAAAAATCTTTTTTGCCTGTTAAGAAAATGCACATGCGCCATTCTGTAAGATACTACATTTTATTTTATTGGTTAGTTTACAGTACATTACCTCACCTCAGAGGACTCAAAGACACTCCAGAGAGTTACAACCACTACTGTCAACCTATTAACCACCAACACACTGCACACTGTTCATTATAAGGAAAGATTCACTGAATTCTTCTTAACTTTTTCATTTTGTCAGATTGAAGGCAGGGAGTGCACTACATTCCTGTAAGACGTAAATGCAGAGTCACAGTTGCAACAGCACATGTTCGATTAAAGTATTGTTGAGTGTTATGGGAAAAAATATCAATTTAAAGGAATTTCAGAGATACAAAATGAGAGATTAAGACTGAACTTTTCAGTCTTCAAGTTGCTCATTTCAGATCAAAAGCAGTCAGCTGCTCTGCTAGTGTTTCATAATTATTTAATGGGTTAAGGGGCTAATGACTTCTGCTTTACTGGATGAATGATTGCATTTTTAAAATGAAAGGCCAAATCCAGTGGATGATGAGCTATTAGTGACTGATGGAACAAACAGAATAGAATACTACATTACATAATCAACTTGTAAGTATGTCGAGTAAACTTGTGGAGGATTTATCCTAGAAATAAGTCCTGTCAGTTCCACCAGCAGAGTGTAAGTGTAATTTTTGGGGACAGATACAATTAAGAAGGCTGATGTATGGTCTTTGCAATAGGGTAATGTATAGCATGTCATGTAGACATGAATGATATACCCTGCCTATCCTTAAACCAACATATATCATCATGGTTTGTGTCATTTGATAACATATATTCTTCCCATTAAATTGAAGTTATGCATTCGGATGAATAATTTGTTCTTGCAAATTACCTTACAGCTACTTGTATCGATGCTATTGAGTATTAAAGAATAAAACTGGCAATATTTAATCATTTTCATTTTTTATTTTAAAAATTATCTTGTGCAGGTACTGAGTACAAGGCACGTGACGTGGGCTAGTACTGAGTGCATCCTACCAACAAGTACTGCATGTATATCCAAAGTCTGATATATAATATATGGCCAAATATCAGTGCAAGCCTCTTGATCATACTCTGCATCTGAAACAGTTGCCACTCTTCCTGAAAATGTGTAATGATGTGTGTGTCTGGGGGAATTTGTGCCTGTGCAGCAAAAAGAACTTTTGTAGTAGTTTAGTTTAAGCACTGGTGTTGGACGTGAAGGTAAGGCCTGCAGTGGCCTTCATTCAGAGCTCCATCAGAGCCAGTTGAGTTCCTCCACACCAAACTCCTTTTATGGACTTTACTTATTGTATATGGGCCCAACATTGAGGAACCAAAAGAATTCCCTAAAATATTGCCCCAAAGTTGGAAGTGCCCCTTTGGTTAGAATGTCTTTGCACCCTGTTGCATTTAGACCCTTGGCCCTGGAACTAAGGGCCTTACTCAAACCCTGATATACAAGCTCAGACCTGATCCTCTCCTCCACCAAACGTTATGGTATGCTGTGTGAATTCTAGGAGGTAGTGTTTCCCTGTCAGCTGCCAAACCCAGATTTTTGGTTACAAGATTGACAGTTATTAAAACATGATTCATCAAAAAATATTTCCACTGCTCTAAATTACAGTTTACAGGGTGCGTTACATCACTACTGCAGATACTTGGTGCTGCACAATGTGATGTGTGGCCTTCATGCAACTGATTGGCTGTGAGAATGCATTTAATGATGCTCTCATCGCACAACTCTTGTGATGATGTTACTTCTAAAGACTGGTTGGACTACAGTACTAACTGATGCTGAATTTTTTTAGCACCATACACATTAGAACTTGTTGTCTGCTTTGTAAATTTATCTGACCTATCACTTTAAGACCGATCTGTAGTTGCTTCTTGGCCCTCTCAACTAAAAATAATAGCACTTACAGTTGACCAGCAGATTTAGTTAGGCAGAAACTTTACAAACTAACTTGTGGGAAAAGTACATGTCTTATGACAGTGCAGTGTTTAAAGGCAAGCCTAGCTCAGACTAAAGATTTTAAATAAGACATGTTAAAACTTGAAACTACCTGCAACATGCCTGATCAGCAACATTCTGAAAAAGCCGCTAGTTTGTGGAGATTTGATGGCTATGGGCTAGATTTTAAGCATGATTTCAATTATATGGATTTGATCAATGGATGTGGACTGATACACTTGAACTCAATAATAATTTGGGATCACTTTTGGCCATTGAGTTGATCTTATTCCCCTTTACCATAGAGTACCACTGTTGTTCAAGGGATCAGTATCATTACTGATACTTATTGTAAAAAGATCTAGAATTGGCAACTATATATGTCATCATATGAATGCAAAATGTAAAAATCTGTATTTAGCCAGATTTAAAAATCTGCTGTTGACAATAGTCTCCAACAGTCCAGCCAACAGAAATTAAATTAAGACTTCTGTTCTAAAAAATCAATGGGCTTGAAGCTGAGAGGCTGTGCTGAGTTTTTCTTCTCAAGTATAACAATTTCATTTATGGAAAATGCATTTATGTGATGTAAAAGAAAAAAATGTATGTGCAGCTGTCAATGCTGACAGTAAGTCCAGGTATTTAATGCTAAAATAATAATAGAACTATCCAATCCAAGCAGTCCATATTAAGTGTATGATGCATTCAGGGGCTGCTGACACAGGGAAATGAATTTGAGGTGATGTACTGGCATACCTATTGTTCATTTATGGGAACAAATCAAGAAGAGTCAAAGCACAAATTAGCAATATGAGGCAATGAATGAAAAAGTTTTAGGGCATAGTAAAAGATTTATTATAGAAAAAAGAATTCATTGCATATTTAATGGACTTCTTCATTAAAATGTTTCTCCTCTGCCTTTCAGCTATAATTTACAGTATGTCTGCTCTATTTAAAAAAATCAAAAGTCAAACTTTTACTTCTTAAATCACCATGGAGCAGTGACTTATCTGAAACCGCAGTTGGTTGTGGAGGTTAAAAAAATAGCTTGAGAGAGATAAAGTAACTCTCTGGAGAAACACATGGATGCAACAGGGGCGAATGATTGGGAAGCAGGCTCTCTGTGGCTCCTGAAGGGCATCAGATGATACAGCTTGCACAAAACGCTTCAAACAAAGAAAATGCATGTCAGCATTTGTATAAATGTATTGCAGTGTTTCAGATCACATGTTTTCAGAGCCAAATGTGTACTCATGCCAGTACTGAAAGACAAATCCACAGGCCTCCAGCAGCTTGGCTCTAAATCCTCCAGTATTTAGTTTATTTTGCGGTATTCCTGGCACCATTCTGATGTTTGGTTTTAATCCTGGTTGTCTCTGTACTGATATCAGGCTGTGATGCTGTCATCAGTTGTACTGTTTTAGGTTTGTCACATGATAAGTCAATAGTGGAATGTTACTAATTTACTTAAGCCCCTGATTTCTTTTGAGATACTCATTTATAGAAAATGTAAGCATCAGGATGATTTAAATTGAATTAAAAAATGACTGAAATATTCTTATTGATAAACACCTTTAACTCTGCTAGTTAGAAGATAATATATAACTTTGTTCAATACACAAGCATTTTAATAAAGTTTTATTGCAGTAAAATTTGGGAACTTTTAGTTTTTTTTTAATGCATTACTACCTTTACTGCGATGGAGGATCTGACCACTTCATTACACTGCTGATTCTTTGGTTGGACAAAAGGACACTGAAATCTGCAGAGGAGATATTAAAATGTAGTTTTATCCTGTACAACACATGCAATTTATGACTGTAGTCACTATTTGTTGTCAACCTTAAAAAAATAGGACGGATAGAGAGTCGCAATAAAAACCATATTTATTTTAAGAGTGGTTGTAATTGTGAATTTATAAATTTTCTCCAGAAATTGAATTAACTCCTAGAAACTTGTCTCTGTTCTTCAAATTTACATATTTACAAGTATTTCCAATAATAAACCTCTTTCATTCCTTTTATTGGCTTAGGTGACACTCTACACTTTTGCCTTCAGTATCTTCATTGCAAATCTGCATAGTCCCTGCATGGACCTCCACCCTCCTCTCTGCAGCTTAAAAGATGAAGACCTATTAAATCTTCACATTTTTTAAAAAAAGTCTGAGCTTTCTTTGATTGTTGTTGCATTACTGAAAGATTCAGTGGGAGCGCAGAACAACTGACACTATGCAAGCAATGAAAGAGCCTTGTTTATAAAAACCTACACACATACAGAAATGCCAGTGTATGTGCAAGCATGTGTTATTGTCACTGAAATGACCTAAGTGCAAGACACAGAGCAGGGAGGTTTGGAGAGTGGAGAGTGAAAAAACAAGCGGATGGTGAATAGGATGGTGAGGTGTGAGCAGTGTGGAAATGCTGAGGGATACACAGGCAAGATGTTTGAACCGATCAAATAGGTGGTGAATAATCCTGGAGTGCAAGGAAACAGAAATATAGCAACACAAGAACAATAACCAAAAACATCAGCACAGGGACCACTGGGAAATGCAGTTCATAACAGATCTTGACTGTATTCACAAGTAATTCTAGGATAAGACCTTTGGGATGGCCCAAAACCATACATGTAGACTTTCATTGAGAAGAAAATGTTGTTTTTTTCCTTTCTCAGCTAAAATAATCTGTTTTGCCAATACAACAATCTTCAATTTACCATCTCCAAACTTTTTTACATGGCTCTTCCTGTTTTCACTTCTTCTCTCTGTCCTGCTTTAACCTGCAAGCAAACACAGAATTCATAAAAAAAAAAACTTGAAAGGAAATTGGATTCCACCAATTTGGAAGAATCTCATTTAGCATGACAAGGTAGTCTGGAATCATAACGGAAGTCCCTGTGCAGTGATACAGCAACCTTATTATGTATCAATAATAGAGGAAAACAAGAATAACCCCAGGTTTCTTTCAGCATTGTAGGCAATGACAGAGATTCATAGCTCTATTTATCCCAATATTTCTCTATCCCTCAGTAGTGATGACTTTAGGTGATTCTTTAAAAAATAAATTTAGAATAATTAGAGACAAAATTTGTCACCATATGACCTCAACTGGTTTAGATTTATTCTCAAACACAGAGCAATTTCTTTTTTCATACCTTCCATTTGTCTCAACTAGGCCTCTTAAAGAAGCTTTGCCTTAGTTAGCATTGCTCTACACATATGATTCATTTGTCATTCTCAGCAAGGTAAGTACTCCAGTCTTTTACAGTAACTGCAAATAAATCTCTTATTAAAAAGCTAACTCTTGACCCCGGGGTTTTAGCCAACTATAGATGTATAGCTAATCCCCCCTTCCTCTCTCAGAGCCTTGTTCAGAGCCAGTCTTGTTTGTGTCATTTTCTGTTTATCATAGCAATTTTTGATCATTTCAATCAGGCTTTTGTGCCAACCACAGCACAGAGATAGTGTAGATGAAAGTCACTAATGACCTTCTGTTAGCATCAGACAAAGGGCTTATTTGACACTGTTTTTATTGACAGACCAGGAATTTAAGCTTCTTTACCTTGACATTTTCGAATGCTGTCACTGTAGTCTTACTCAGAGGAGTCACTTGACTTTGCTGTGACATGTCTTACAAGCTGTTTCATGTAAATCATCTGAAACCTATATCTGAGTCTTTTAAATACACAAAATATGAATCAATAAATGTTTGAATATTTATTAGTGGTACTGGGATAAAATTTAGGGTTCAAACTGCTTGTTCATGTATCTATCATTTACCTTAAAAACATGGCCAAGTTCATTCTCGTAACAAAAGTTCTTTACATCAATCAAAGAGCAAAGAACAAGCAGCTAAAAAACCTAAAGCACAACTGTGTCCCCGCCTCCTGGGCAAATAGCTGCAGTAGCCAAACAATTACAGACAATCAGGCTGAGCAGCCATGCTGAACCAGGCCAAATGAGGACTGTGTGTGAGAGAGAGAGAGAGAGAGAGAGAGAGAGAGAGGGGGAGGGAGAAAGGAAGAGGGCCATGTAGCATCCAAGCAGGCAAACAAGGATTGCAAGTAGAGTGAAATACAGTTAAATACAGTAAAATAGAAGATAAGATTTAATAATCTGTACACTAAATACTATATGTTTTTTCAAATAAAGTACAGGAATAGATATTATTTATTATGGTCACATTTATATTCAAGCCATTGGGAATGTTGACACATTTGTCCACACCACAAATACCCTGACTGTTATGTTGTGATCACATTTTAGACATGTACAGCATACCTATCTTGCTGCGCCATCTTCTAGTCAAACTGTAAGTGATGATGACTTTGCAGCTATTTGTCCACTAATTTATTTGCATTTATGTACAGTTATGTTTTTTCACTTTGTAAAAAGTATATTTCCATTGGGAATTATGGTAACTCTCACTAATCAAAGCTAAGAAGGTGATTTATGCTTTTACTCTAATCAAGCAGCTTGAAATCATGTTCTGAGCTACAGCCTGTAAGCAAATCAAGACCCACAGAAGAAAAAATGAAGAACTGAAATTACACAAATGCAGTTAGTTTGGAGAGTTTAATGGACTACTTTTTGATTTAAGCGTATTACACATTACAGTTAAGTTAAACCATGCAAAGCACCAGGGAGCAATTCTTCAAGTTCCAGATGTTTGGGGAAATTCATTTTGGAAAAGTTTAGATTTGATTACCACTACAAACAAAATCAAATAGTGAAGGTTGGTTGTAAAGTTTTGTTTAGACTGCTTCTTTGTAACTGAATTAGGCATTCTGCACATCATACTTCTCTCTAAAAGACAGTTGTTATTAAATTTGTAAGAGAGTACAACTATAATTGGAGTCAGGACTGCTGTAAACAACCCAAAATATTATATGAACTGGTATTTTTGCTGATTTCATGCACAAAATCTGCCAATAAAGCAAAACAAGCATTGACAATGATGCATGAACACAGAAGTGATATATTGTCTGTGAATTGACATTACACAGAAGTTCTAAAACAACGTATAACCAGTGGAGTGTGTTAAAACATCACTGTGCCTTAAAAAATACCAAGTGTTTTGTACCAAGTTATAACATCTTTAGTGGTGATTATGTTGTCAAAGTCTTAATATCATCTTATTTTTCTGTTTCTTTTTGACTCAATCTATTGCACAGGGCTGCCATATCTCTATGCTTAGCATCACTGTTTGATGTGTTTTATCACAGATATTCCTAAACGTACCACCAAGAGACTTTTGCCCTCTACTGCTACAAATTTAGAGGTAATAACTAAATCAGCTGCATTCAGATTGATTCTTTTCGCCTTCTGTAAAATGCCCTCAACGGCCTCCTGTCTACTGAAAAGGAGTGTACTGCACTTGCACAACTCTGACTTGATAGTCAAAAAGCAAAGCTCTTATGACCTGGGTTCCAAATATGCCACCTAACAGTAACTTTTGACATTGTGGAATATTTTTGGTATAGCTTAATTTTATTGCAGATACATTTTACTAATTATATAATAAAAAGGCCTATATTCTTCATGTGGGGAGGTACCCTGGCACCCTCTACTGACCAGTTGGTACTGCAGGATACAGCTGAAGGGTAAACTCCAATTTGTTTCTTCCATTTCCAGTGGCTGTCTTTATGACGGGGGGAACATGTCACTGCAATTAAGACATTATAATTTTTCATTGCTGTCAATTTGTTCACACTAGACAAACGTTGTCCGGTATGTCGGCACATTAGATGTCAGCTGTTTTTCTTCCCTCTCCACACTGCTTTTCTGCCCACAGACCTGAGACAGAGGAGGGTTACTTGGCTTCAGATGCCCTCCTCTGTCTCACAGCTTGTCTTCCCGCCTACAGCTTTTATTCCATGTATCAAAGACAGTTACTGACAGCTCTGTGTGTGTACATGAGCAGTGATGCTCTGTAGCCATAAGCAAAACTGAGAAATTTGGGTATCAAATATTTATTTTACAGATAAAGTAGGTGATATATTTTAATATTTCTTATGTTTGTGGAAAAAATAACTACTAGGCAACAGTCCAAATACTGCACACACACACACACACACACACACACACACACACACACACACACACACATGAATACACATATATACGCTATAACTACTGCTACACTCACAGCATTTAAGCAGTGAATTGGCAGTTCCTCCTCATGAACACTGTGTATGCAGCTTCTCTGTAAACTCTCTGCCACACTTTGGTCATTTTTGTTTTTAGTCTGTCCTTTTCTCTGTCTTGCACCTCTGTGTGTTTTTCTTGTGCTAAATTATATGTTAGAACAAGTTACAGATTGTAAAAGAATAGTCTGAATGTTTTGGGATTATCTTACTCAGGCATAAAGCCTGGAAACATGGGGAAACCTGCCTCGCTTATTGCCGTCATCAGGAGACAGGCACCATCACTTCATAGTGATGACGCGTCTTTAAGATGTTGCTGTACTAAGCCAAGAAATAGCGGTAACATTAACTCAAATACTGGCGTGTTTACAAGTTTGTCTGTGTACAGTTTGAACTAGATTTCCCTTAAGAACATACACACAGAGTACACTGTGGTGCAGTGAGAGAAACACTCCCTATCATTGCTAATTATTGCAAAACAAAGCATTATGCAATAGAGCCTGGGCTTGTGGGCGAGACGATCATCTGACTGCTGTGTCGTCCTCATTGGGGACGACTGGAGGCGTCAACACACAGCTTTAAGAGGCCTGTTATCAACCTGCTGAGGAACCAGCTGTCTGTCTGTCTGTCTCCTGGCAGGGCTGTGGAACATGATGATTAACAAGACAAGTCAATTACCTCCAGCAGAACATGAAATCACATCCACGCCCAGAGTTGCTTTCCAAAGGGAGGGGAGTTTTTTTTGTTGAAGCACCAGAACAAGCTGACAGTCCCACTGGCTCTGGAGAGCAGAGCCGGAGATGTCCAGTACAGTGACGTCTGAGGTGAAATCCTATTCTCAAATGTCAAGGTATCTTTTTTCAAGTCTTAATCATAATGTTTTTCACTATGGAAATGTTTCACAAGTGTCTCAGCTGACGTACAGGCATGTAATACCTCACAGGTACAACATGTATCAAATAGTTAACCACAACCCTCAGAGGTACAGGAAATTCATGATGAATGATGAAGCACCGCCCTGCTTTACATACTTTTACACATATATGAGCTTTGTACAACACTTCATGTCCCACTTTCTTAAAGAAAAAAATCATTAAGACAACATAAATCAGGGAGATGTCTAGAGAACAAAATTATCAAAAAATTCTTTGTATGAGTTGTTCATTAGCCTAAATCATTTGGACTTTGCTGATATAATGCATATATAAAATAAACACATTTCTCCTGCTGGTCCTAATAGTTCAAACCAAACTTTTTCAACTTCTAATTTTGGAGACAATGGTATCAGTTAGAGAGCTTGTAATATTTTAATTTGTCAAAATGCCACACAAAAATCTGCTACACAACACAAGCGTCACAGAATTAGAACAACACACATCAGATTTCCTTTTAAAGTCCTCATTTTATCTAACTTACAGACATGAATACAAGTCTAGTGCCTTTGCTTGTTGAATGAGTCACTTAACAATTACTTAACTGTAACAATTTACAAGCCAGACAGCTGAATAGCTGACCAGCTGTAGCACATTACACAGCATGGAAACTTACCTGCAAATATCTTTTCAGGCTGGTTAGAGGGAAATGTACAGATATGGAATTTTGTAATTATCTGTAATGATCCACAGTAATTCTTGGAGGTTGTTGAGATGATATGTGTGGATGGTAGAGACCAGGCAATGGCGTGATAAATCTTGAGTTGACTTTGCATTTCTTGGTCTCCCATTTTTAGGGAAAACAATTTATTTTAAGACTTTTGCAAAAAGAAAGTTTGGAGGAGGACTTCTATCTGCAGATCAGATTGATTACATGACAAGCAGCCCCCTGTCTTATTGGTGCTATTTCGCATACTGCCTTTTTTTGACCATTTTTTAATATCCATGGCAAAGTTGTGTTATTCCCACAAAATTCACCAACAAATTCCTATAAATAAAATAATTGTTACATCCTTGGCCAGAATGAAGCCTCTAAAGCCTATTAAAGGTACTAATTACTTGACTTTGATTTAAAAAAGGTGTAGCTTTTGTCAGATCATGACAGTAGGAGACATAAGTAATGGGCTGGTAATGACAGAAGTATTCAAATCAATGTGCAGAATAATTAATTACACTAACCAGAAGTAATAGATGTCCAACAGTGCAAAGGTGAATCTCAGCAAAGTCCAAAGGCAGCAGGAGGCTATAGAAGCACCATGTTTACTGTCTAACTTTATACGTGGATGAGTCTTGCACGTGGTCATGTTGCATTCTTTTGTGTGTTGGCTGCAATTCAGCTTGTATGACAAGATGCATGGTGGCTTTTGAGCAGCTTTATATGCACAGGTCCTAATATACAATTTGTTCAGTAAGTACTCACAATATGATGGCAACAAGTGCATACCAGCACATCCAATACAGAAACACAAGTATGTCATCAGAGTTGTGTTTCTCACCACCTGTTGATTGCAAGACTAATACTAACAGCTCTTTGAGCTCTTCATCCTCCCTCTGTGATGGATGTATTTTTTTTCCTGTTATGACCACAGCAGGTTATCCTACTTTCTGCCTGTAAGATTGTGTGTAGTTCAGCAGAGTGAAAGGCTATGTCTTAACCAAACGTGCTTTGGATGCTGTGGGAGTTTGAAGAATCCCACTGATCAATAAAAAAAACTGGAAAGTCTGTTCTCATACTCTCATCATGATGTACATATCTCAGGTCTGATATTACATGGTACTCTGCTGGCCTCAGCTTGTCTTCTCATGCTTTTTCTTCTGGTCTGATGAAAAGTTTGAATGTGAAGAGACCGACAGACAGATGGAGGCGGAATCTGAGCCTCCAACTGTTGAGAGACTGCAGACTGAGATTGCCTTCGCTCACATGTTGCCTTCTGATATCTTTAATGAAAGCATTGAGGGAATTTGGCTCGTCAGTTCATTATACCTTTTTTATAGAATGTTTGCTTTGTTATGGAAACTTCCTCCCTGCTCCACTGGGATTAGATTTCTAAGCTAATGAGCCCAAAACAAGTGACTTTGAAAAGAACAGACAGAAATGCAGCTTGCCTGCAGCAACCTCTCGCCTCTGTTGCCTAGACAAGAATACGGTGTTATTAGCTGCTGTTTGACACATGCACACACAATCTTTGTCTTCTTGCCATTGAAGAATCGGTGACATCAGTCTCTTTGTGTCACACACACACAAACTTGCAAATATAATCATGCAGCGATCTTTTCCCTTTTAGCTTTTAAGAGTAGCAGACAACGGCAGAAAATCTGCTTTGTTCACTAGGCTCAGAGAGGTCAAGAAGAATGTGCCTCTATTCATGTGAATGATGTAACACACTGTTCACTTTTCTCCTACACACACACCAGCCATAGCTGTGAACTTCTGATGCACTGCTGAGGGTTTGATGCAGCCTGGGATGATAATTTTTTGCCCTGAGACATTATTGCACAGGAGAACACTCATGGTGTCTGCACTTATGAATTCACGTCTCCATCACTGCATGGAAGGCAGAGCTGGAGTGTGTGAGCACATTGCTGGATACGGCACTGTGAACGTATGAGGAAAAAGTGGAGAGAAGAAGAACAGATAGTAGGTTGAGTGCAGGGCAGTTAATCCTTGATTGTTCAGACAGTAGAGTGAAAGGCAACGTAAAACACTGATTTTAGTCTGAGGCTCAGGGGGATAGATGTATGTATGTGTGTGTGTTCATGTGGATGACTCCTGTTCCTTCCTTCCCTCTTCCTATTTCCCTCTCCATCTCAACTTGTTTGATTTGTTTAATAATCCTACAACCTCTCTTTTCCTCTACCACAGCACTTCGGTTCACTCATTCATATTGCATGCTTCGATAAAACGCACTGTAAAATACTGTGTGTTATGGCAGCTCTTCAATAGTGGATGAGTTTCGTGGGAAAGCTCCTCTTGTGACATCCAGGCTACCTCTCAACAACTGGTTTAAATGCTCATACTAATGGTTTTGCATGTTTGAACCTCATGCTACTCTGATGTTGTTTCCCCTAATGGACACAAACAGCCATTTTCAGAGCAGACACACATCACCGTAAAATTTAGCTTCTTGAGTTTTGATTGAAAGAAATATTTTAAGGGACATTCAAAACAGCGGGTAGACTATTTGCCTCTCTCAGACTGGAACAAAACAAAGAAACAGTTGCACTAGCTTAAAAATGAAGCCTCAGTAATCCATAGATAAAAAAAAATCCCACACATTATTACACCCACTGTATCATTTCAAAAAAGGCTAGACAATATAGTGATATTTTAATGACATCATGATAAGAGACTAGATGTCATTTTAGATTTGAACGTTGTTATACTGTGACACATCAAAGTGTTGTCTTTTTTTGGTTTCAGAGCTGCATCTACTACCAAATTCAAATAATCTGTCAGGGGCTCAAGAAAGCATGACTTGTCTGCTTATTGGTCAAGTCTGCATGTCAAATTGTCTAAGGCAAGATACTAAGTTCTAGATTGCTCTAGAAAGCTGTTTCATAGCTGTTTCATTGGTGTGTAAGTGCGTGTTCGTCTGTTCCAGGTGAGATCTGTAGTATACATATATGCAGTCCATTCCCTTTATTCCATGAAGTGTGTGGGCCATGGATTATGGAATGGGACCCACATGTAGGTTGGCAGGTAGAGCACGATGATATGCAATGATTTGCTGCAGAGACTGACACAGTTGTCGCTCCCCACAATGAGTTTTTTCAGTTATTGTTTTTTTTTCTTATTCAGTAGTTTAAAAAATAACTTAGTGATCTAAAAGGTTCACTTAGTCTGACTTATTTATTACTTAAAGTTGACTCTTCTGTGGACACTGAAGGGGGTTAGAAGGTTAGCAGTCAAAACATGTCAAAATAGGAAAAAGTTAAGGTATTGCGATCTGAGACCGATGAGCATCTCACATGTCTGGGTGTAAATGTCATGCAGCTGGCCTGTCATGGCTGCCTGGAAGGAATCCTGTCAGACATGCAGCTCTCTGATGCCACAGATCAGGTCAGATCAGTGAACATTTGCTCCTGTTCATGCAGTCTTTTACCCAGAGACTGAAGAGCAGCGCGATGAACATCTTTCTCTGCTGAGCCTGTCAGCTTTGTTGCAGAACAATAACTATGACTAACTGAGACTCAAGTGCAAAGAAAACACCAGATACAGGCTTAAAATGAAAGCAACACTATCGATACTAATAAATAAGACAGTCATACACAGGAAGGTAGTCCAAAGAAAGGGAAACAATACCAGAGGAGGGGCAGGTAAAAATCCAAAATTAAGGGAACAAGGTAAAGTCCAAACACCATGACAAGCTGACACATTCACACTGCATTCACAAGTGGCCCGAATAGGCTTTTCTTCTTAATTTGTGACTTAGATCTGTACTTTTTATGACAGTGTGAGCAGCACAAATAAAATGAAATCTGATCTATTCAACTCCGATTTGGGCCACTTTCATATATGATTCCAAACTGAACAGCCATGTGACTTGATGCGGTCAGGCATGAGGATATGGCCCACAGTATCCCAAAACTCATGATTGATGGAGAAAAAGGAAAATTTTGCAATGCCACATAAGAAAGACAGCGTGCGGTAACCCACAC
Source organism: Acanthurus lineatus (assembly GCA_029814665.1). NCBI lineage: Eukaryota > Metazoa > Chordata > Actinopteri > Acanthuriformes > Acanthuridae > Acanthurus > Acanthurus lineatus. Next base: position 19,599 of record JAPZDV010008617.1, on the reverse strand, counting down.
ACTTGAAGTAAGTGTCTTTCCATGAGAGTTTTGCAGGGAGGTGCTGACAGATGTAGTTAAAAGAAGCCCTTGACATCTTGAAATTTTGGATGAAATCTGTTTCACTTGAGGCATTTATATTATGATCTCACCACCTCTAGCTCTGACTCTGCATCCACACACCTCTGCACAGAGGTAATAGCTATTGATCCACTAAAATCTGTAATTAAACTTTAAGCGCTCTCCCTCTTCATCCTCCTCCTTGTTATCATCTGCTCACACATTTGCCAGCTTCTACTGCACTGTAACTTATAGATGAAACCGTAAACACTGACATCTGTGGTTACTACCTTCTTCTTGTTTACTGTACACAGTGTTCTGCATGCGATGTCTTCAGACTGTGATCAGATCACAGTAATGTAAACAGCCACATTAAAAATTAAATCTGATCTAGAAAAAAGTTTGAATTGAGCACAAAGGCTTGCAGTATTAACGTAGCGTAAGAATGCTGGATAGTGATGAACACACAAGACAGAACAAAGTCAATCTGGCAGAAACTGAGCAGTGTATATAAAGGTTGGGCTGCATGCAGGATCAGAGGTAGGTGTGTGAAGAGCAGGTGTGAGCAATCCAGAGGCAGGAAAGACAAGGGCAGATCTGAAACAACAGGAGAGGTAAGGATTTCAAAATAAAACAGGAACAAACAAAATATGACTGGACTGTGACAGCAAATTTTATTTGCAGATTTGACCATTTCTATGCTTTTATTTTTCAGTTTAAAACATTGGTTTACTATATTCAGTTACAAGTCATACAATTTGAGTTATTGATTTATAATGTTATTGTTATTATTATTATTGTCAATGATGTTGTAGGCAAGTTTACTGTCTGAACTAGCTCTCAAGCCTCGGTATACTTTATGTACCCTATGTCCACCACAGCATGCAGCTTTAGACTCTGTTATCACCACAGTAAAATTGGTTTTGTCCTTGTTATTGTTATCCCCAGATCCTACTTATGTTTGGCTTGCTGCACTCTGTCTGGAGAGGGGAGATCAAAGTCTAAAAACCAAATATAAACCACATATGCTTTGACTTTATTCATATCATCTGTTTGCATGCTAGTGTGTGAATAGCAGACACATGCCTCTACAGTGTTTTTGTTGACATTCTCCTTTTTAATTTTGCTCTAAAATCTAGTTTATTGCACAGTTCACAATTTTCCTCTGTTCCAGCAGCTAGTTTGGCATTGGAATTTAAGAAATATTCATCATGACAAAAGAGAAGAGAAGTGACATTGACTGCATATGTGTGTGTGCTAGCATGCACCTGCATGTGCAAGAGTATATTTTTGTGAGCAATGTGAGAGCAGTGTGAGATGTGTTGAAATTCCTCATATGTCTTTGGACTGTCAACCAGTTCATAAGGAGAATACAGTTTTTTACATCATGTTGTAGTATTGTACAAAGAGTAACTTAACAGCAGTAAAATTTAAAAACCTATCTTACAAGACAATTGAGGAACATGTCCCAATACAGATATCAGATATTTATTTATAGGGACAAAAGAAAAAAAGAAAAAAAACCTCAAACATTTTAATCAGAATCAGCCCTTAAAGTCATCCAAGACTTATTTTATTTCCTCTTAGTGCCATCTTTTTACCTTTTGCTAAGATGTTGACATGAGTTGTTGTCCAATATCCATGATAACAGTGATAACATCAAGTTGCTCAGACTCTTAGACACATCGCCAGTATTTAAATGCAGTGGCCTCATACCAGGTTGAAGGCTGTCTCAGAGGTGAGATGCTAGTGCAGCAGAAGCATGACCACCATCAGTTTTTATCTTTCAGTCTGGAACATCCAAGATAGCAGATTGGATTGTTATAATTATTTACCATCTTTATATGGTTCAAAAATTTCTACTCCGACTCTGAAACACAAATAAAATAAATTCTGTCTAATCACAGTTGTTCTAATTGCAACTTAATCAGTAAAGAAAATTAAGTCAACCACAGAGAGTAAGCTTCTGCTTTTTTAGAACAGTGGTTAATGATCCTTTTGTACAAGACTGAATTGCTTCTGTCCTTAACAGGCAATAAAGTTTGACTGTCGCTTGCTTTACGCTGCTTTGCATGCCTTTGCGTACTGGCGATTAAAAATCCCATGAACCTCTCCCTGCCTCTGTCCCTGTATTAAATTACTGATGACATATTACAACTAGAATATGTCAGGTATGATTTACCACTTTATAAACGTGCAAGGAGCACAGAATCTTTCACACATACACACACAAACACAGATCCTCAGCTGCAGCATGACGTTTAGAACATGACGCCTCGTAATCCGCTTCTACAGCTGGAATTACATTCCCCTTTCAAAATCCTCCAAATGAGCTCTTTTATATAAGAAAAGTGAGTGTGACTTCCGGTGCAGAGCCAGGCTGTTATTATTCTGCTACATTCTACAGATATGATTGCTTCCCTTCTTGAGGACATGTAGAGCCTCGGCGTTCGTGCAACCTGTTATCCCAGCTCTCTTATCATCTGTAGCTACGTCAGTAGTTCTCAATGGAGAGTGTCAATGGAGAGAAATGCGTTGAATGGCAGCTCTCTTTCTTCATTTGACAAAACCTCTTGACTTTCCAACCTTTCTCTCCATTACTTCCACTCCATTGCACTGCAGGCTTTAATCTCCCACTTTGGTCATAAATTTTCCTCTTCACTCCCTCCCGGTCCACAGCTTTATTGTCATGTCAGTTTTTCTACAATGACCCATGCCCAGTTTTTCACTTTCTCCTCTCTTTTTTCATCAAAGGCCAGATTTAAGATGTTTGACTTATTTCTACTGTTATTCTTTTTAATTTGTCATATCTGTGGACTGCTGGCCCCAATCTGCCTTTCCTTCTTTACATTCAAGTGATGTAGCAGCACAGACTGAATCTTTAAAATTCAGCCTTTAGATAAGTGTGAAGGTGGCCAGATAGATATGACTGAATCTAGAGTTATTTCTAAAAAGATAAATGTGTTTTAGAGATGTCTTTTAAACTTTATACTTCATTAAAGACTTCAGTATTATGATATCTCGTCTTTCTGTGTTCATGTAAAAAATTAGCAACTACAAAAAAAGTTAAAGATCTCTTTCTTTAATATCGACCCTTGTGTTGTTTGATGCACTCCCAAACCAAAATTTCAACATTCTAATTTCAGTGTTGCCCTGTCATTAGGTAAAACTTAATTTCACTCTCAATATGGGCAGTTTGCACTAATAACGATTTCATCAAACTACCACAAACAAACTGGCACAGTCCATGGCAGGGTAGTAGTGTTAAATTGTAGTGTTTACAGATTGGTCTCTGAACATTCAATAAAGTTACTATAAATGATCTTTTGTGTGTGTATTTCTTAATAAGATTTTGGATACACAGTGAATGTTAAGTAAGGAAAACCCACAATCTTTTGTCAAGATTCCTCTCAACATATTAATCCATCCTTACATGAAAGATCTGCTGTCATGGTTATGATTTATGTTTGTCATTTTTTCTTTACTAATCCTTGTCTCCTTCTCCCTTTTTTAGCCAGAGCTGTGCAGGGAGGCGGGGCTGATCTATTTGGGAGCAAGGCTCATCAACCTCACCTGCACGCGATCTGCAATCAGCCGGCTTCTTAAGCCAGCTCCACACACTCTCCTGTGCCAAATGATTTTCCTTCCTGTGACTGTGTCATTGCTCTCGAGTAGATCTCCCTGCCTCTTGTTACGCGTGCTTATATTGACGGTGTTGTGAATTAGTTTTCTAGCGAGTGTTTTTTCTCCTGGACAATTTCATTTTTTGTACTAGAGATTTTTACCCCCTCGTGGTGATTTTGAGTCTGTGCTTTTTGTTATTTCCCTGCAAGGTGGTTTTTTGTTATTTTTTGTGTTTCAATAAATTCTCCTTTTTCATGATTCTGCATTTGGGTCCTGGCTCCTTTGATCGAGACCTTAACATCTGCATTATTATTGACCACATGGAACAGTGGTTGTTAAAATTTAAATGGTGTGATCACCTCATCTGACTACCTACCCATGAACTTTTATTTTATGATTACAATCATATCAGTTACAAAGAATCTGCAGAAAATGTATCTTTTGACCACAAACAGACCGACTTAACAGTTATTGCAAACAGTTAATAGGTTACATTTGACCTTAAGTTTTACCTTACAAAGAATTCAGAATTGAAAAGTCTTGGACTGTCCGCATTATGCTATCTTGAAGAAGCAAGTTTTGAGAGGAATTTTTTAACTGACATCCCAAACAATTGAGAACCACTGGCTTAGAACACAAGTCCAAAGCTGTTGATTTAAAAAAAAAAAATTGTTTACACTGCTGTTGGTGACTATGTATGTATAATTGAGAAATGTCAGCTTGTAGTGGAATCATTCTACAACAGCAGAATCGGTTTGTTCTAAGCTCTAAACATGCTTATGTCTCAGTGTTGTGTGTCAGGAACATCCTCTCCATTTTAAGCAAGTGGAAAGAGAAGCTGTGAAGCTGTGAACTCAGACTGGGTTCAACCTGTTTGTGTATGCAGGTTAAAAGGTCAACACTGAGTCAGGGCTGTAAGTCTGGATTGCTGAAATAAGAAACAACCCAGGGTATGCCATAAATAACAGCTTATTTGTATACTTTGTATTCTCTGTCCCACAGTTACCCATCATGCACTTTTCACAGACAGAAGTGAACTTATAATCTGCTTGGCTGTGTCCATTTCTCTGCTGCTGCTTAATCTCCTCTACTCTGTCTTTTAAATCTCTTTCATTGTTGAGTGATTATCTGGAGTCGGGCCGTAAATGTTTCCTTCCCTGCCGAGCTGGTGGGCAGCAGGCCTTTCAAATGCACATCATTCTGCGCCAAAGCATAAAAACATAGTTACACATGTCTGCATATATTTTATTGTATTGTTTGATGAATAGAGTGGACTGACTGAGATTGACAATATTCTTTTGTTTACATGAAAACACAAACAGATACTATTGTAAAGTTTCTTTTGTTTAAAAAAGACAGAGGCTTATGCAGCAGAAGACAAATTATATACAAAGGTACATGCGAATTGTTTGAAATGAATAAGTTAAAAGATTTTTCCTTTACTTACTTGAAAATTTGGTAAATAAAGCAACTGGATTTTTGCTGAGAATGATGATTAAAAGTTATCTTTACATGATCTACAAAATGAGATTTTTGTCAAGGCCAACTAGCATAAGGACCGCCACTCTTGTGAAGACCTTGTTTGTTCGGTTTTTAAAGATCCTATCCATATGTTGTCATGTATGTACTACTAAGGAATTTCTTCAGCGAAAATGAACAATAAGACATTCCATAGCAGTCCCACTTTGAGGTACTGTTGACATATCTCTTTACTGAGAATGGGGCAAACATAAGGTCACAGCAACACCAACCTTTTGCCACCAAAATCTGATTACTTAATCCCTGAATCAATAAATCAAACAACTTCCTTTAAAGGGATATGAGGATTATGGAAATGGGACACAAGGACAGACAGACAACCCTAAAACACAATACCCTCAGCCAGGACTGTCACCAGTGTGGAGCCATAAAAATCTTTATGTGATTTTTATTGAAAAGAGGAGAAAATTTTAGGAGACCTTAAAGCACCATGCACAACAAAAAAAAATTGGAGACAGGCCAGGTAGATTTTCCAGCCAACTATGGAGACAGAGCTATGTTTCATTCTCTGAAAACCACACCCATCAGAGGGGAAAGCAATCTGCACCACAATATGCAACCAACCTGAAACACCAACAAAGGATGAGAGGGAGGAAGAGGAGGGTATGCTTCATTGAATGCATTCTTTACAGATTACTCAGTATAGAAGTGAACAAGAGTACAATTGAATAGTTGCTGATTATTAATCGTCAAAATCCTCACAAAAGACTAGAGTTAACAAGCTTAAAGAGGCAGAGGAGCAGCAACAGTGTTTGGTTTGGTGATTTTAAAAAAATCTAAAGAGATCCATTGCTAAGGGTAAAGACGGTAGAAAGAAGTAACTAGTACCATGGTAGTATGATAAGCTTGAGGAGGTATTGAGAAATAGAAATAATGTATTTAAACTAGCCCAAAGAACTCAACACACTGATGACATACCATTCAAAATAAGGAAGTTTAGACATACTATGGGCAATAAAATAAGGACAATACACAGGAAAAACTTATACACAAGAAAACGTGCTGCAATTCAATGGGAAAAACAATTCAGCTAAGAAAGGTGGAGGAGATGAGTAAAAAGATGGAATGGAGTGGGAGGTAGTAGAGTTATCAGTCTCTGACCAATGGAAATGAGATGGCAGGAACAAAAGGTTTCAGTTGCTGAGTTGATTCTAAAACTTAAGTTTTGTAACTTGTCTGAGAAAAAGGGCAGAGACAGAACATAAGCTGGAAACATGAATGCTTTATCACTGACTGTAGGCAAATTGTCTGTTGTAGCATTGTAGTTTTGAAAAAGGCGCTAGATAAATACTGAAAGACTGAATTTGGTAAAAATAAAATATGTTGATAGCATGTTAAAATGTCTACCATGGCATAAATCTTGAAAAATTCTTGCTGCTGTATAAAGTGTGGGATAAGGAAAGAATGCAGGCAGCTGGAAAGATACAGCTATTCCAATAAGAAACTTGGAAAAATTCTCAGCAGGACTGGTAATTGCAGACCAAGTGCCTTGATAAAACACATTTACAAAATTAACAGAATGCATTTAAAGTGTCAGAGATTGAATGGCTCCTTGGAATACAGAGGTATGGTGGCTCCATATCAAAGTGGAAAGGAAAGAGTGCTATGGATTTCATGCAGTTTATACAGTATGAAATAAAGACAAATTAAATAAAAACAGCAGGAGTGGTGAGGTGCTTGCATATCCACTGTAGTGAACATCACATCGTGGCTCAGGATTTTTTTTAAACATTACTGTCTCTCTATCAGCTTTAACATGCAAAGAGGAAATGGTTATTAACCTGATCCAGAAATGCTCCTGCTTTCTTTGAGCCCAAACTCATTTAAGATTGACTGAGGCAAAGTGGAAACTGTCTCATAAATCTGAGTCCAAATTTAAAATTGCCTTTGGAAATTATGGACATTGTGTCCTCAGGGCTAAAGAGGAGAGGAACCATCTAAATTGTTATCAGGGCAAAGTGCAAAGAACGGCTTTCTTGACATTAAGGAGCATTAGTGTGTACAGTTGTGCACATGACATGGATAATCTGCGCAGTTGTGAAGACACCATTGATGCTGAACAACAGACAGGTTTTGGAACAACATCTGCTGCCAAGAGGATGCCTCTTTTTCAGAGAAGGCCTTGCTTATTTAAGCAAGGTGACATCAAATCTCCTTCTACATGTATTACAACAGCATGGCTGCCAGCCTAAAAGAGTCCTGGTGTAAAACTGGACTGCCTGCAGTCCCAGTTGAAAATATTTGGTGCATTTTGAAACTTAAAATATGAAAAAGGAGATCCTGAACTGTAAAGTAGCTGAAGTCTTGTATCCATGTACGACCATTTGCTTTTAAAATTAAAACAACTGGTTTCCTCTGTTCCCAAACACTTGGAGTGTTGTTAAAACAGAAGAGGTGTGTTGCAGCTTTACATCAGTGTGTAGTGATTTTGTGTCAGTGAGACAGGTGCAGCCGGAGGTCATCTGGACATGTTTTATGTAATCTTGTTTACAACCTTGACAAAAGTTAGGCAAGAAAAACAAATTTATGGGGGTTCCAGCACATCTAGGTATCATAGAAAACTAGAGTGAACAAATGGAAGAATAATCTAAAAAACATACTGCTGAAATCAATATGAAATGACTAAAATCAGAGGAGAACGGCTCAGTGCGGAGAAAGTGCTTGCCACTTGCAAATTCTTATCAACAACTGCTTTGGGGAAACAAGTGGTCCAGTTTAGGGGATATAAAATACCCCCATTAGCTGCATATACACACTTGCTGATTCCCTCTGATCACATAAAATTAAGAGCCTGACAAGCCAACAGGAGCACTAAGAGAATTCCTGGCAAAGTTTGGCAAGCTGATTGGCCCAAAATGTCAGGCAAGTGTTCAAAAAAGGATTATCAGAGAAAACAACACAGGGCAGCAACAATCCCTCAGAACTGCAGACCATCAGCTCCACTGCCAGCTTTTAACCTGATGGTTATGATCTCTGCCTGTCATCACATACAACTCATCAGCACAATGATCAGTAGGTGCATGGAGTGCATGAGGCCTAGCAATGTGGTGAAAAACGGACAGTAAAAGAGAAATAGAGAATAAGAGGAAACCAAAAAAAGTTAGAGCTAAGAGGTAGTGTAATATTCAGTATATTGGGAATCAAAATTGACCCATGACCATAGCATGTTGTAAAAAATAATAAACCACCTGAAATTCCGTCCATGTACTTCAGACCAAGTAGTCCTGGTTAACACTGGGTTTCTATAGACGTTATTTATTTTTTTGAATGGATATGATTTTTTACTTAATTTACTGATTTAATTTTATAGTAACTCATAGGTTTATTTAGACAAAACAGAATAACTGTGGTCTTGGATTTTTTATTTTTGTTGGCAGTATGTTTTGAGTGAATTCTGTAGGAATTGCCTGGAATATCCTTTAAGTCTTTGGACAAAAGTTTGCGTGGCCTTTGTGAAGGCTTCCCCTCTTATTTATATTCTGCTTAATAGTCTTAATGAAGCCGTATAATTTAAAAAACTTGTTTTGAACAATAATGTTATTTTATTGTTGTTGACTGCTTACCTTTACTTTCTTACATCTCTGTAATAAATTATATAGGTTTACAAGATATTTTTATTCAAACACGTTGTTCGGTTAACCTTATAGGCCAAAAGTAGAGTGAGTATTTATCAAAGATGCCGGAATACAGACCTGTCATGCAGGTAGTAAGAGGACTTTTTGGCTCAAACTCAGTTTTCCCTCCATTGTAGCAGTCCACAGAAGGGAAATGACAGGGAGGCAAAGGAACAGTGATGGAAAGAGAGAGCTAGAGGGCTGCCTGCAAACTGTAAACAGCTGTTTACACATCTCTCCCTGTAGATTTTAAGTGAATATAAATGTAAATGTATGTATATTTAATATATTCTAAATATATATACTATAAATCCTCTAATTAAAGAATACAATGTTAGAAGCAACTGTCAGGAACTCATACTCATTCATTTACACACTGATAGAACAGCCATCAAAAGCAATATGGGGTTCAGTTTCTCGCCCAAGGACACTTTGATGTGCAGACTGATGGGATCGGGGATCAAACCACTGACATTCTAAGTAGAAGACCCACTCTTCCTTCTGAGCTCCAGCTACTAATGTCTGGGCACTGTGCTTTTTTTTTTTTTTGTCATGCTCCATGACTGTTTCTCTCCCCTTGACCTTGTGTCACCATCTCTGTGTTCCTGGACCTTGTGTTTTACGAATAAAGCACGAGGTGTTTCTGATATTTTAGTCTACCCAAACCTATGACAACGGGGTGGAAAGAACATTAAAATCAACTCGTTCTCATACAATGCAGTCAAAATAACTAGGAATTATTGTATTGCAGTTGTTGTGTGATGCCACATAAAATAAAGGTAAATGTGAATACAAGGCAAGGCAAGTTTATGTAAACAGCAGCACCCAGACACAAGAAAAATTTGAGACATTAAGAAAACATTAAAACTGCATTTAAAAGACAAAAAAGAGACAAAAAAGTAATTAAAAATGAAAAGAAATGAAAGAAACTAACCTAAAACAAAAGTAGGAAAAAGTCAAATCAGCTGTTAATTGAAAAAGAAACTAAATTTTTTTGGGAAGCCTTAGAAATCTGGGATGCTTGAAGCCCTGGTTTTAAAAAGATGACATCTGCAGCAGACCATTTAGATATTCTATAAGCCTGCTTCTCAGGTCAGGAGCATTCGCTTGGAACACTTAGTAAACCTGTCCCTAATGATCTGAGAGGTCTAAAAGCTTCCTAATGTACAAGTCAGAGACGTATTTAGGCTCAAGATCATTTAGTGCTCCACAGACAAGTAAAAGGATTTTAAAATCAGTCCTTTGGCTCACAGGAAGCTGGTGCAGTTATTTTAGCCCAGGTGTAATGAGCTCCACTTTCTTGGTGTTGGTAAGGATGCAAGCAAAAGTATTCTGAACATGCAGTCTGATTTTTTTCCAGCTGGCTACACTCTTTTAATGGTGTCTTCACAGGTCAGAGCCCATAATTACACCAAGAGAATGATTATGTAGTATTTTTCTTTCTTCATTTGTAGAAAATTCTGGCACATTCACTTGTTGATTTGTGTAATGCAGCTAATATCAAATGTAAAGGACTGTGGTCAGTTGGTGACACACTGTGTCATTCACATTAGCATGGTCAGAGGTTACAGTAAGATTTTACAATCTGAGTATGAAGGTGGCCTGAGAAAGGACCAGAGAAACTCCACATTATATTTTTGATTGCTGAGTCATGATTGAAAATTGGCACAAAGATGTCCCCAAACTTGTAAATAGAATCTGAACCAATCAAGCACAGTGTCAGGAAGTTCCATCCAATTTTCTAGCCTGTTGAGGAGTATCTCATAGTCAACTGTGTTGAGATGAGATTCAGTAATACATTTATGATGTGTCAAGGCTCAGGTAAATGTTTTTAAAGACATTAACAAGTGCAATTCAGTATTGAGGTGGGGCTGAAAATCAGGTGGAAAGGAATTAAAAAACTGTTTTTTCCCCAAGTGGGAAATTAATATTCAGAAAACAGCCTAATCATCTCTCTAAAAAGGCAGGTTTGATATGGGCCTATAGTAACTTATAACTGAGGTATCCATGTGAGAGTTTTTTAAAAGAGACTTTACTGGCCAGACCACTGGAAAAAGGCCTGATTGAAGAGAACCATTTACTTAAAAAAATGTAAGTAGGCAGCATGTAGTAAACCTAAGGTTCTAAACATTTTCTGTTAAGGGTGTATGATCTAGGAGGTGAAAATATGTTACTTTTACCAAATGTAATGCAGAGACAGAAGAGATGGATGGATGGATAGATCCATTGATGGATTGCAGTTCATGAAGGACTGATGCTGAGGAGTTTTCTTAGTCTGTCAGCAACAGTAGATTAGATAGGTGCATTATTGTTATTTGTATTAATAATGTCAGAGAAGAAGGACTGCCTTGTCTTTTTCTGTCTAAGTTCTATATGTGAAGTCTGTCTTTACATGTGTCATAATGGACTTGAAGTATGTTTTTTGTCACCTTTATTCTGCCTTTTTGAAGTCTCTTTTGACCTTTTACCACTGTGAAATATGAATGTTTCTGTTTGAGCTCTACTGGTGTCAGAGGAAATGTTCGATTTTTTTTTTTAAAAAAAAAGGTGAGAACTGAGAGGAAGTGCAATATCCAGCACTATGTGCCTCCTGTTACATGCTGGAGAGTTGTCAAGGATTTACTGAAGTTCTTTGGCTCTGACATCCTTATGATGATACTTATGAATGTTAAAATCACCCGCTGTAACAGCATAGTTGAAACGAATTCAAACTGCAGACAGTAGTTTGGCAAAGTCATCGAAAAAGTGTAAACTTTATTTTGGATACCTGTAAACTGTTACTTATAGTGCTTAGCAGGAGGATCTCAGTTGAGTTGCAATGTCTAAAAAAAAATTAAATGACCCTCATGACAGCTTTTGAAACATTATTTGCACTGGTAAACACTATCTAATAAAGCTGCACCTCCATCTCCTTTTTTTAAGGACTCAGAAAATGAAAGTTATGGGAGCTGTGTCAGTGAGGGTCTACCGCACTGTTGTATTCATTTAACCAAATTTTAGTGAAAAACATTACATCCAGATTCTTTTCAGAATAAAATGACATCCATTTTTTTAAAAACTTTTGAACATATAAACATGCACCTGAAAAGAAGAAAAATTAAGTGAACTTAAACCTTCATTTAATGCAACCTGTCCTGTGTCAATCAGAGCCAACTAGAGCTGCTTGTTAAATAAATCTGTAAAACCAGTAAATCTGGTGACTTTGATCAACCACAGCAGCCAATGAGACCTGAACTCTACTTTGACTAGACCATCACCACAGCCATAGTTTATTAGAACATTTTTCCTCACACAGAAGTTGGAAGGATCATCTGCATCAACTACACATTCATAGGAATATTTCTATTTTAATACTCTTGACTAGTCTTGAAGATCTGTTGGCAGCAATAAAAGGCTAGAGTGGAGAAGTGTTCATAGAGAAAGCAAATAAAATAGAGGCAGGAGGAGAGAAGTGTGGATCTGCAGAGTGGAGGGACAGTAAAGCACAGCAGGGAGAGTTGAGCAAAGGGCAGAGTGAGATGCAGCACCGGGATATCAGTCAGACAGAGTTCCTGTGATCTCCACCCTGCTGTTTGTGCTGTTTGGCGGCCTGGTGTTTGTGGTGCTCCCAACAGCTCTCTTTAACCTCATCCAAGGTTGTTGTGCCATAGGATTTAAAGACTTTGTGGCAAAGTACTTAGATAACTATACACCAGTTATATTTTTCTGCATTTTGGTTGTATTGGCCTACTTCACTGCCATCATCTGCAATGTCTCAGAGTCATCTCAAAGAAAACAAGAGGAGAGCCAAGAGAGATCCCAGCTCATGCTGCAGAGTGGACAACAAATGTAGATATTTACTCTGGCACCGTTGTTTACCTCACATTTATGCCAAGTCATGTTATTCTAACAGTCTACCAAATAAGACTCCTTATAACAACCATTGATCCTCAGCATTATTCCTCAAGAAGTCTAATAGCAAAAAATTCTGCATGTTCTCTAGTTTATTAATTGCTCAATAAATCAATTAATTGCTGCCCAAGTTTTGTTGATGCATTGTTTCTTTAAATAAATCACTACATTTATGGACTATAGGTTGGAGTCACATGGATATGGTCAAGGTGGATGATGGAAATAAAGTCCAGAACTGTGACACATCAAATCCAAGGTTCCTGCCAACAACAAAAGCACTTTGGTTAAAGTTAAAGAAAGGTCTTGTGTGGTGGTTTGAGGATTTCTAGTGTGTTTCTTGTGCACTGTGGAGTTGTGTGAGGCTTTTCCTGGGTGTGCTCTTTTTTTGCAGAGGCTGGGCTTGGCCTCTCTTGGCGTGGCTGGAGAGCTGGCTCCAATGCACTTGTGTCTAATCACAGTGTAAAGACTGTGGACTTCAGAGGACTTGTTGCCAGATTGTTTCCACTGCTTAGTGGTAAACTTGGCCAAAGTCTCCGGTTTTACTCTGGAGGTGTATCTTTGAATATGTTTGTGTTAACTCTACATGTTACTGACCTCATGCTTCTCTTTGTGTGCTCTATAGTCCACTCGTGCCAGCCTTCAGCGTCCCACACAGCCTAGCCTCTCACCACCACCAGCCTTTGTAAGCCTCATCTTCCACCACTAAGTATCTACCTGTGCCACCACAGTTCCCCTATCCACCCAAGCCCTGTGCCCTCCAGTGATGACCAGAGCTGCACCGCGCACATTTCATTGCCACATGCCTCTCTTGTGTCCAAGCCAGCCTAGTGCTACAAGCCACACCTGAGTCTGCCAGCTGCATCTACCAAAGTTCTCCAGAGCTGCCTACATTCTCTTCTTCTTGCCCTTTCTCTAAAAATTACGACAATAAATCCCATCTTAAACCCTGTTCCCTGTTCCTTTTTGGGTCCAATCTTCAGCCAAATCATCACATCATGGTCTATTTTAGTGCAGAAAATTTCCACAATGACTTGATCATAACATTTCTAATAGCATTTAGTGGAAATACTGACTTTTTCCTAACTTTTCCTAACCAATCAAGTGCTGGCGGGGCCTGAACATTGCCATAAAAGTTCAATAATGTTGTAATCACAGTGAGTTGATAATGTTAAAAGAACACAAAACAAACCAAAACAAAAGAAATGTTGTGATTTAACATTTTTATGGTACATTAAGCATTACCATGTTTGAGCCCTGACATGTATGTTAATTATCAAAATTAACTTAAAATGGTAATAGAAAATGTAATTCAGTTGGCATTACATGGTTGTAGATAGTTCTTTATAATAGCACAGGAGATGGAACTGTTAAAATATTGCTAACTGTAGAATTTAAGCCTTGCAGACTTTATCATAAATCAAAATATATCATCTCAGAACCTACTATCCAAAACCCAATCATTCTACATCACTATGTTTTTTAATTGAAAATAATGTCCAGTCACTATTAATACAACTATAGCTACCGATCAGAGCTCTCCTTTCCTATGCTGGCCAGTGCATTCACACGAACACACAGCACATTCCCTCTACATAATATTTTTGGGACCAGAGAGGTGATGCAAAATGGAAAGAGGAAAAAAGCTTGTAAGGGAGAAAAAGTGGAGGAAAGGGCTTCTTGAAACCAACTCATGTAAAGAAATTCATTACCACACACTCCTTTGCCCCTCTTCTCTTAAACCTATTTGATTTGAGAGGCCACTGTGTATCACTTCTTCATGTGAACTGTGTCCTTATATTTTTCATTACCAAGACTCAGTGGTAATTAGTCTTGTTACCTCCATGAAGTTCATTGCTAGGCACTCATTTAATCTCTTACACAGGAAGGTGCACCACAAGCTTTTAATGAAATTAGATACTGCGTGGAGAGAAAAAAAATTAAATAAAAAAAGCTAGGCCTTCCATATCATTTCAAACAAATGAGCTTCTTTGAAGTGCTGAATACATTAGAAGTACATTGTACATCGGGCAAAGAGTGTGTTCTCAGACCACACACTCAGTTTTGAATGTCTTTAATATATTCTGCCATATTGTTGAAATATATGAAATTGTTATATTGAGATGATGTAGAAAATCCTCATTGCTTCCCTTTTAGCAGGCAAGGGGAAAGAAATCAAACAGTTGCTGATTTAGAGCTCCATTAGCAGCCTTCACACTGAGCAGCCTTCTGTGTGTAGGCACAGTGTGAGAGAATGAGGAGAGCTACATATGGATCCAGGACTTAAAATATATTAAATAAAAATGAATTTAACTTTCATTCAGATGATTATTCACAATTGTGCTGTCCGACTGCAAGAGGTTAAACTGCTTTCTGTGAAAATGGAAGTAGAATGGAAGTAGCTGGCTTAAAAAAAAGAATTGCTGCCTCACCCTGATTCATAGCTTGAGTTAACTGTAATTTTCAGAAGAGATATTAAGATTTAGGTTTGGTCTTTTTCAAGTATTTCATAATACAGTAATTACAAATCATATGTACTTTTAAGAGGCCATTGGATTCTGTTGGCTCTCTCCTCTACATACTGACCAAAAAGCGATTTTGTCCTAACATGACTACATTGTTAAAATAGGAAACATAAAAGTTGCAGTATTCTAGTATTCTGTACAATGACTTATCTCCGCTGTGAAAGTAAATACCATGAAGAGTAAAAGAGGTCCAAAGATTATACCATTGGAAAATACTTCATCTGGCTTAGTGAAAATGAGACCTTGTCTCAAAGACACTTGACCAGAAGCCAAAAATTGTCATTTTAACAGCCAATATTGGGTGCACTTGTACATTTTTGCCTCTACAAATAATGTTAACATTCAAAATTGTCAAAACATCCACAACAATGACATGAAAGTTTTCTTTCAAGAATTCAAACTGACTTGTATCCACAGGGTTTCCTCTCTGCATTCAACCCTCTAGCTCTTTTTCCTCTCCCTCTCATTCCCTCTGTAGTAAATCTCTTTCTTCCACACATGCTGACTTCAAATTATACTCCCCCTCTGCTGATTCAGACTGCATAAAGACCAGTATCCATGTCAGCCTATGTATCCTGAGGTTATGAAATGACTCAACTCTCCTTCCTTCATTTCTAACCCTTCTCTTTTTCTCGCTCCCTCTCCATTTCATTTTCCGTATCCCACTTCCCCTCATTTTCTCATGTTCCCTCCCTTCACCCTCCATCAATCCTTCTCTTTCTTAATTACTAGCCTCCTCAGCGGTGAGTAATGAATATGTTGCTGCTGTGTTTCTTCTCGGCTGCATTACTGCTTGTCGTATTCCCCATCCGACCCTCGCAATCATCACAACGGGGGAGGAAGGAAGTTGAGAGGGGTGGCAGAAATGTGAATCACTGATTTTGAACCAGGAGCGGAGGGAGCAAGTAAGTTTTACACAGCTATTTTGGAAGAATATGTATCACACAAGTTAAACTCCTATCCCTTTGACAATTGTAACTTTATTTAAACTTTATTTTATTCAAGGAGGAACAAGTAAATTAGGCTAAAATATATTTGTTTATTAAAACAAATGATGTCTTAATTAATCCTTGTCAGATAGTTTTTCATGCTCAGACTCAACAGGAAGTTTTTGTAATTGATGGGCGTCTGCCTTGAGCATCAGCAAAATAAATATCCCCATGGAGTCAAGACACTTCTGGTGATAGTGGTTGAGGACCCTGCTGAGACTGAAAGGTTCATGTAATGATTATACTGATGAAATTTGCAAAGTAGTAGTCTTCCAAACTGAACTTTTAATAAGCTCCATCTGCTTTTGTAAAAATTATGAATATTATTCACAAGTGCATCTTTGATGTCAGATTGACATCCCTGAGCATGCCTAGAATCATGGTTTGACATTCGACTCTTTTTATCATAAAGAAAAATGAAGTGTCAGTGACTGCAACAGTATGGTTCTTCTATAATTTAAAACTTTTTTCTGCAAAAGATTTTTTATACCATGTAGAATTTTATGCTACTAAATCATTTTGTCTCAGTGACATTACTTGTTGAAGGATGAAGACGGCCTCAGAAAGTTTGTCTGTGCTTGTTGTGTCCTGACACCATCACTTGGCATGGACCACAAACAGAGGCACTGAGCAGCGCTGGGTGCTTTCTTTACTTGCCAACAGCATCGGTTGGACCACTTCTGCAACTTTGAATTGCTCAAATATGAAGAAAGTGAGCAGGATCTGACCATTGATCTCTTTATAATAAATTATGATCTCTGACTAAATACAGATTTATGCTGCACATTTGGGGTGTTTTTGTTCCTTATTTGAATTGTCCTGCCATGTTATTGTGGGTTTGAACACGCTGCCACCTGTTGTTAAGATGATGTCAGCACCACCTGTTGCAAGAAAAGGTGAAAAGTTTTCTTTTGTCTCACAACATTCGTTGGTGAAAATTCTCAGTAACATCCATCCACTATAACTTCTTGAAAATGAATTCATATTAGTAACTTCATGCTAGTGGTGAAAGCAGGGCTGACTCTGCCCCCAGCACTTCCAAACCAATGAGCCATCTCCATGAATGCTCTAATATGTCTTGCATGGCACGGACTGGTGTGTGCTCATTAGACAAAATGTTTCCTGGGTTCCACCATTACCCAGATGTATAATTTGATTAGATGCCAGAAGTCACAAATATCACTTGAAGATTGTTCTCACTGTAGGATTGATTACAGTATTGAGCAGCATCTGTTATGTGTACAAAGACTCACCCCTTTGAGTAGAGTGCAGGGCATTGGGAAGGCAATATGTGGAATAAAACCCATTGACAAACTGACACAACAACCTGCTCAAGGCAGTGTATTTGAACTTGCAAAAGTTCAAAGTAAGGCCTGCATATCTGCTGAGGTTGGTCGAGAAGCTGTGGCTGTGGACCTAAAAGCAACAGGGTGATAGGGGATAGGCAAGATGCCCATTCTAGTTAAACCCTCAATGCTTGGCCACTGATATGGACAGGAAGACTGGACTGCCTGCAAAAGTTGCAAATACCATCCAAGACTAAAGCAGAACCTACCATTGCCAGGCAAAATGGCTGGAGTTCAGCATTTGTGTGAGGAAATGAGTTTGAGCTCCCTGGTAAGTCCAGTTGGCTCCAGTCTTTCGAATTCAGAGTATTTGTAGAAAAATGTCTCAGGCCACTGTTTAAGTGTACACAACGGCTCTCTCCTCTCATGATGAGGTTGTTGGTGACATTTTTAAAACCTTTTGTGAAGCATTTTTCAGGTTCTAGTGGAAGATCCCTATGAGTCTGAGTGTAATGCTTTGAAACAAACGACAACCCAAATTGTGTGCAATTCTCACAATTTAAATGTGCAATATCACACTGACCATGCTGTGCACCTTTTTTAATTTCATACTGTATATATAACCTATTTTATCTTAATTTTTATCTTTTTTGTGTCTTTTTATTCTATGTATAGGTTTGCACTGATGGAGATGCACTTAATCTCATTGTACATGTGTGTAGTGACAATAAAAGCATTCTATTCTATTCTATTCTTTTCTAAAACGCCAACAAAGGGAGTGACTACCAATAAAATAACAAAGCAACAAAGTGAAAAACGAGGTGAACAAGTGATGCAATGAGACACAGGTGGGGCAATCAGCCCAGGTGAAATACATCAGGGAAGGGCAGGAGGACGGTAGCTTGCCAGGACATGGGTAAACGTAAGATACAAGACAGGGGTTACCAAATTAAAACAGGAAATAAGTAAACTGAAAACTACAACTCAAACAACAAATCATGACAGTGGGTATGGCTCCTCCTCTCAAGGAGTTCATAACCAACACAGCTTTTATGCCTTGTTGCTTCACCCCTGTTACATGGTGTTTGTAGCTACTGCAGCCTCTCAGGCTGTGCACCTCCTTGGCCCTGTCCACAATGTCACAACCGGGCTTGAAAGCCATGACAAAAGAAGTGAAAGAGGCAGGCTCACAGCAGATAGTAAATAATTTGACTTACATAAAACAATACAACAACAAAATAAACTAAAATAAAAATCAGCAATGAGTGTGTGCTCGCTGTGTAGTGAAAATGTTGTTAAAACAGCCAAGCCAAACAATGGATGCAGGTGGGAAGAGAAGAGCGGAGCATAGGGCCACAGGCAGGGAGGAGGTGTCTTGTATAGTAGAAAGACACTGGGTGGAGGTGCTTTGCAAAATGATTTGGGCCCCATCCTCCTGGTACCTGCTGAATGACAAAAGCAAGGTCAAGGGACCATCACAACATGTATGTGGATATTTTTGAAACAGTTTTTTTTTTTTTTGGCATTTTGGCCGTCCGTCCTCAGGCAAACACTGAAAACCCTTCCAGGGTGGAGATTTTAAAAATGTTTGTCTGCACTCCTGGAGCCAGTTTTTTTGGGGGTTTTGGGGGACTATGACTTTATTACCTCAACTTGCGCGTGACGATTGGTGTTTATATGTATTTTGCATGCAAGATACAATTGCCGGTTGTTCAGGAATTGTCACGCTGGGAGCAAAGGCTGGACCCAAAATGCAGACGACACTCCAAAGTTCAAACAAAAGGCGAGCTTTATTGAATTACACCAAGCTGAAAAGATTCACAAAAAATCCTACTGACGCTTACTGACGCTTACTGACGCTTACTCACACTAACTGACAAACTGAACAATCCGACCAAGACAAAGGGAAACACAAAGACTATATACACATAGACACAAAGAGAAACAGGTGGGGCAATTAACACAGGTGAAACACATTAGGGTAGACACAAAAGGCAGGAAATAAACATAACCACAACACAAGGGGAGACAAGACTATCAAAATAAAACAGGAAATCACAAGACCAGAACAACCAAACTAAACCCAAAAAAACCC